>OY294044.1:111948252-111977078 GCA_958510825.1 Brachypterus glaber | reverse complement strand
GAATTTTGAAAATCTGATCTTGGATTCGTGATCAGCGACCCCCAAAACCTCCGAGTACCAAGTTTCATTGTAATCCGTTGATTAAATTCTCCGCGCCACTCGAATGTCAATAAAATTTTTTGTCAGCGAGGTCAGATTTGACAGTATTACTGGCAAAGAATCAATGATTACTAAAAACACCACACGGCATTCGATTCCATGTTAAAATATCTACAATTTGAATTTTTGTATGTCCCAATAGCATTGACTCAATTCTGACGGCGGCCATTTGCGATTTGACATGGAATAACCTATATATATATATATATATATATATATTACCATGAAATATTGAATAATTTAATGCAATTTAAAGTTTATTAGTTTTTCTTAATATTTGACCAGTTTTTTATCAATTTAGTTTAAAAAATTAAAACTGCTCCATCTATTGTTAAATATTTAAATCTGATATCTGTCACAACGATCTGACATAACCTTCAATTTTTGCATTATAATTTGTAAATATGTGCCAAAATTAAATAAAAATCTTTTTTAAGTTCTGATTTGATAAAATTATTAAATAACATTAATTGCTTTATTTAAAATAGGTGTTTTGTTGCATTTGCAATAAAAATTGTTTTTAACCTTGTCCGCGGTTTAAACCATACAATGTTTTATTTTTGCACGGAATATTGTCTATTCCATACTACTTATAGAATATACTATTTTGCATTAACAAAAAACACTGTCGGATCAAAAAGATATTGCTTTTCTTTTAAATCATACGACTTTTTTTCTCTTCCTATTTCAGAATACCCCTGTATAAAAGCAAAATTGTAGCACCGAATCCAAACCCATTTGTTTGTGGTAATATTATAGTTTTAATTTATAATTTAACTGGGTTTATGATAGCCATTATGGTAATGTATGATGGGCTGTATTACTCTAGAATGTACATGCACGTTTATAGCTCATTGATTTTTGAGGTTAACAAAACATCAGCAAATTTGATGGTTTTGTACGGTAATACATGCTTTGTACCAGTAGGGTGGTCCAAAAAAAAAGTTATTTACTTAATCTTTTCTATGTGTCGTGGTTCCCTGATAACATACTTCATCCTTAGAAGGTTTTTTAATCGTTCCCTTGAAAAGATTCTTAGCATAGTGCTGTAAACATGCTAAGCATGTTCTTAAAAGGTGCACTGCTGTAGTAGCTCTAAACATTCTTAGCATGATTAGAGTATTTTGCTAAGAATATTCCCAAATACATATTCTTAAAATAATCTAATGGGAATGTTTTTAGAATAGTAATATGGCGTCTATATTATTTTAATTTTATTAGGTTAGAATTACAAATATTTTTAAATTTTTTGTAAATAACATAAGTTTTAACCTTAAGTAGTAGAAATGGATGTATTTTTAGACATAAAGTGATTATTATATAGTTTTAGACAAAAAATTTAAATTATTATTTTTTGAAATGATAATTATTTGCTATTTTTTTCTCTAAACATTGGATTTTCTGTTATTACCAAATGGACACTTAAATAAATAAAAGCCATTTTATTGCGATATGTAGTAGTACAGTTGGTTTTAACAAAACTGGAAAAGTGGGGTTAAGTAAAATTTCATGTTTTCCATAAAATTTAGTTGTGTGAATGTGGATTATTTAAATGGGGTTATGCCTGTTTGAAAAATAAGTTAGTTTAACCATGTCAAAAATCATATGTTATTCTATGCATTTGTGTTTAGTAAATACTATTTGGATTTTGAAGCGTATCTCTATTGTTAATTACTGTATTTCTGCTCTAAAATATCCCTATTCTAAAATGTCTATTATTAAATCCACTTATCAATATATTTTGTATCTAATAAACTTGTTTTAAATACCTTTATTTTTAAAAAAACACTACTAGTATATTGGTCTCCTACAACTAGGTATTCTAGGTAGTATATTGGTCTCCTACAACTAGGTATTCCTCATAGTTCCTTAATTTAAAAATTATAATTATGGGTTTTACACCAGTATTCTTCGAGTATTCTTGTTTTTCTGCTTTATCTTTCCCAATTTTAAAAAAATACACCAACATTTTTTGACTTTGACATTGATGGTGGCAATAACAATATTAACACTAAATTTATTAACAAGTAAACAAATATTTGTCAAATGAAAGATAGTTTACAATGTATTTTTTTTATAACCCCACTTTTCCAGTTTTGTTGAAACCAACTGTACCTAACATTTAAATACCGTTTGTTTTTTTAAATGTGCGGTCATTTAATTTATGACATCTGGTGCCAGACATAGTCACCAACTAACAAATAACAACTTTGGCCTTTACTCTTTTTCTTGACAGAAAACATCACGTTCTGGCACCCTACTATAAACTAACTTTCCCTACATGCCCCTAAAATTCTTCTTCTTCGTCTAATTAATTTTGTTGGCTAGTATAACTTGCATCAATTTAACCGTAATAAATTATTAAATCATTGAAATTATGTAAATAAATAAATTAATAACAAAACAAAATTACTTACTTTCTTCGACAGACTCGCTGGAATCGTCTTGCAAAAGTCTAGCCATGTTGATTTTCAGAGAGCTTGATCCAATTAAATTGTTGACTTTTTCGAGTGCGATGTTGCCAAGAGCGGCATCTTTGGCGTCCAGGGCACGGGGCAAAATGGCGTCCAGTTGTTCGTCGTTCAAATCGGGCTCGCTAGAGGGCGTTCTGGTGACTGTGACACCTTCTGTCAGTTCGTAGGAGGTCATGCGGCCTAGTCTGTTTAGGTAACCGATGGCTTTCTTTTTTAGGCATGGTGAAATACCTAAAAAAATATGGTGTTAAAATGGGCTTTGGCGGTAAAATAATGAAAAAGTTTGAATATTTTATTTTCTCAATCATTGGTAAATAGAAAAATGTTTTCTACATTGATAGAACACCAAGCGTGATTAATAACGTAATTAGGTTATAATCTACAACAATAATAAGTTATATATTGCACAGAATACAACGACAAAAAAGTAAACGTGTTCGGTATTTACAAACGAGTGCAGTTGTTTGATTTACAACAACAATTAGGCGAGGTAGGCGTGGCTTGCAAATACGCAGGTTCGGATTGCCGCTCCTTCCTACGTCACGATCCTCGCTTCAAAACGCAGGCTGTGCCTGGTAGGCGTCGGCTCTCTACCGTGTTTGCAAACTTGGTGTAATGTTTTTTAAATTCATTTTTCTATTTTGCGACTCTTATAAGCTCATAATCACACGCATTTTGCGTGTTCTTATAGGCCCATAAGATGTCTCTACTTTTTTTTCTGTTGGATTGGCAACAGACAAAAGTCTGTTAAAACGTATGTTATGAAACTAGTACTTTAATATACTATTATGTGCATATAGAAACTACGTATCACGTGTAATTACATGTACATGTACATGCTTATCGTTGGGTATACTTATGCACGGAAAGAAATTAGTGGGCTCTGCGCTATACATTATAAGATATTTGGTAACAGTGGCAAATTATAGTGATTTAGGCTATAGATTATAAGGGACACAATAACTAATAATGTTAAAAATAAATTGGAAACGATTATATATATTACAGACACGATTATATTTATTACAGGCACTATTATAAATTTACAGAAATTTTATTATATTATAAAAATTATTACCACGGACAATAATTAAATCTATTTAAGCTATAAATGCCATACTATTTGTTATATTTTATTATTAAATAAACAATTAAAGTATTTTATATAAATTTTTACACTGACTGCCATAATTGTAAGAGAAAGCCTTGTATTTATATAATAAGCGATTATAATTTGCTTGGTATGTGTGTTATAGCGCTCCTAGCTATAATTTTTTTTTTCCGTGTGCACATACAATTTTTAGCCCAAAATGCCTACTTTCAATATTTTGGTAAAACATTTATTAGAATTGATTGTCGCCATCTTTTTTAATCATCCTTCCTCAAAAAACTACAACAACGTTGTTGTATTATTAAATAATATGAATCTACAATTTTAATATAACGCTATAATGTTCTAGAATAATCGTAAAAATGGGATTATATACCTCAAACTTGTTACAACAACGTTTGGTTATATTATTTTTAGAAATTTCTATCAGTGTATAAATTTTCGGGTCAAGGTGATTTACAAGCTTTTTTACTTTCGCACCCTAAGAAAGAAGAAAGTTATGTTTTAACATTGTAATGCTGAAAAAGGTAAAAGATTTCAATTTATTTATTTTAAGGTTAACGATTTTTTTGTTTTGTATTTGTCGTTAGTGGTTTTTATATTATTTTTCTATTTTGCGACTCTTATAAGCTCATAATCACACGCATTTTGCGTGTTCTTATAGGCCCATAAGAGGTCTCTACGTTTTTTTCTGTTGGGTTGGCAACATACCGAAGCCTATCTCTTGACGTTTTGCGTGAAAATGTCAATGTCGATTTAAAGTTTAATTTTTTACAAAATTTTGTGTGTTGGGTTATTTTTTACCGTGTTAAAATTGTGGACTGGTTAATTGCAGTGAAAAAAGAAGAGATAAATGTAAAATATATCAAAATATCATTTGTTCTTAGAATCTTAAACATAGTGTAAACTGTAATGCCAACCCAAAACAAAAATCCCTAAATCAGTCATCAATTTAAATGTAAGTTTTTTAAATTTTAGAACAAAATAGAAAAAATTGTATAAAGCACTCGTTTCATAACACGTTTTTAGAGCACTAGTACTTTAGAAAACTCACCGCAAGCGGATCGTTTTCTAAACATGTACTCGTGCGCTAAAAACGTATTTTATGAAACTAGTACTTTAACATACTATTATATTTAGTCAAGAATTATTTAAATCACACGTTTGGCTGACGCGTCATGACCCTCGTATGTTACAAATATACAAGCAATTTTATTAATATATTAGCAATTAAGAATTTTGTGTTAAAATTTTATTTATTGACATAAGAAGAGGTTGAATATTAAATAATATAAAAAAAACAGTGAAAAAAAAAATCAGACTTATAAGATTAAAATTAGTTAAACAGTGAAAGTTATCCTGTTGTATAGAAACTTTTAAGTGATTAAAAAATACTTATTATGTGAGAAAATGCTCAGTAATTTTGCGAAAACATGTCATTTAAAATATCCTTGTTAATTATAAATAAAAAAAAGTATTTCACTATACCTATTTAGTGGAAATAAAATATAGCTAAAGAAAATCTTCTTAAGATTTAATAATTTACTATCAGCGCTGGGAGCTTAGCCCCCAGGGCGTAAGGAATAAGCGCTTCCGGGAGCGCTTCCCTATTTTTAACCGACTTCCAAAAAGGAGGAGGTTATCAATTCGACGTGTGACTTTGTTTTTTTTTATGTTTGTTCTCGCATTACTTTGGAATGAATGAACGGAATTTGATGAAACTTTTTGCAACTTAAAGAGGGCATTCGTGAGGTGGTCCCGTTTTAATTTGACGTTCGGATAATGGCGGGTAAGCCGGATAATTAAGATAAATCTAATCATTTTAACGCAATTTCACTTAAAAACGGCATAATTTGGTTCTACTGCTAGCCAAATTTTTAGAGAAATATCGGATAACTCGGATAAGCCGGATAACTTGATTAAGGGGTCACTTAAATATTACGGCACACTGAAAATCTTTTAAATGCCGCTAAACTTAATTCTCTGGACCTGTAATATTAAAATACCAAGAGAAAATGATAAATGTTGTGATTTTACCAAAAGGCGTTGTTAGATTATTACTTAACGCTTAAAGTTTAACAGGATTTTCTTTAGTATTTCGTTTAAAATAAGGTTGGTTGGACTCTTGGGCGCTGAAATAAAAATATTACTTTTTAGAAATTTATCTTTAAGATAATGACGTCACAACACACTAACAGTGCGTTGTGACGTCAGCAGCTTGCCGAGATGGAAGGACAACTATAATTTAGCTTAGATGACGTTACAAATCTACAAATTCTGTGTCTCTCAAAAGTAAAAAATAAAAAATACTTAAGTCGGTGTCAATTTTACAGCAAACAATAATAAAATAATAAAAAAATAATTGTTAGTAATTAATTTAGGAAATGGTGAAATTGGCACCGACTTAAGTATTTTTTATTTTTTACTTTTTAGAGACATAGAAGTCGGTTCATTTTTTTTTGCGAAAAGTTTTTATTTAAAATTTTAAATATTTTAATGTTTTATAAAGTTTAACCATTCGTGCGTTACCTCTAATGTTTAATCAAGTTTGGCGCCGCAGGCAAACCAATTCAATTTGATCAGCAAATTATTTTATAAACTTTTAATCGAAATTCTTCACTGTAGTCTGACCCGTGGCTGCCAATCTGATTAAAGTGTGATTAAATTAGTGGTAATTATGTTCGACAGCCGAAAATATTTATTTTCCAAACATTTTTTTTAAGTAAAATATTCTATAATTACAGTTTTCCCATACATTTGGTTTTGAGTGAAATATTTTACCGGCACAGGGACTCAACTCTGGTTGTGATACATTATTTTTTTCCTACAACCTAGTTAGTAGTTAGTGACTATTTCTCATCCGTTGCCTATGACAACGGTTGGGAAGTGACGATGAGCTGACTTTAGATGTCTGCTGTCAGAAAATTATACGTCAAACACATAACCTCAAATTGACAAACTAATTTTAAAATAATGTTTGCGTTTTTTTTATGTTTAGCTTTTAGGTCGTAGGAAAAATAGTATATGCACCTCGACGCAAACCATTTCAGTGCACATCGAGTGCATACAACAAATACAGTATTTATTTGGTTGGCCGGAAAGTGTAGCACTGAGCGGTACGAACGAACATAGCTAATGTGAATCTGTAGAATAAGATAATTCTACTAAAATTTAGATGGCGCCAGTAATTTTTTTAATAAAAATTAAATTCTTACACTTTTCGCCTGGCCAAGTAAATATTGTATTTGTTCAACAAAGAACAAATACAGAATTTGTTTGGTTGGGCGGAAGTGGGAGTGTATGTATGTCTTCTATCCTTTTTGGGTAGAAGTTTTGTCCCTGTCTAATCTAATGGGAGAAATCGCCATTGTATTTTTTCGCGCTTGGATGTTTCATCGTTGGATATTTTTATTAAACGCTAGGGGACAAGCTGGGCCCCTAGCAATGATACACATTTTGTTTTATTAATTACAGTAATTTCCGTTATATCCGTTTTTGCAACTCAGATAGCAGTTAGTATCGTAAGTGGGACTCGAACCCAAAATCTCAACACCGGGACCGGTGAAAAAATATTTAGTGTTTGATTTTAAATTCTGTATCTTTAAAACATTATATTCCAGCAAAAAACTGTATATAACATTTTTTATAGGGCTTAAAAAGAGGTTGTATTTAAAATATAATTTTTTGAAATCGGGTTATAATGAGATATCCTAAAAAAACCTTTGACTGCTTTAAACACCAATACCTCGAAAACAATGCGTTTTAGGAAAACGTTGTTTATAACATTTTTTGACCAATTTAAAATTATCTTTTATATAAGTGCTAAATTAACCAGATACAATAATAACTGCCTTAATTATAAACAAAAAACGCTAAAAATAGGAGTTTTACCCCCTTACCCCCAATCGTTTACCCCCAAAATCTAATCAGCTCTTCGGAATACGATAAGAAACAATATGCAAAAAGCCGCAAGTCGATATCTCATGTAGAAATGGAGTTAGAGAGTTTACACCCAGACAGACAGACAGACAGACAGACAGACAGACAGACAGACAGACAGACGGACTCAAATTTTTTTTTACTGATTTCGAGAATGGTCTAAAACGTCGAGAAATGTGAAAAAAACGTGGTCATAGATTTTGACTTTTCGGCGAAGATTTCAATACATCGGCACTTTTAGTAGCACTAAGTGCCGATGTTATTAAAGCTAATAAGTATTCTACCACATGCAACACAATCGCAGTATTTAAATCTTTAGTTTTATTTTATTACTGTTTGCATGTCTATAATTTTATTTAAAAGCTCGTGAGTGTTATTGTTAAATTGTTGCTCATTTTCTTTTTATTATCATCTTATTGTCAGTTAAATAGTATTATTTTCTTTGCGAGTTAATTAGGCTTAATTAGACTTATAAGTTTAAATTCTTACCGCTATAATTTGTTTTGCCTTCTTTAACAGATAAAAGCTAAGAAAGTTATGCATCCTTTGGTAAAAAAATATTGTTTGGATGTTAAAAAAAAATCAACATGACAAAAAGTCGAAAAAGTAAAAGACTTGCAGGTATCGTGTTGAAGCCAGACAGACAGTTTGATCGATATACAGATTATTATACAAATTATGAAAATCCGGCACTAAAGAGCACAAATCTAGCACTAATTTCTGTACAAATTTCAGCTTGATCGGAAAATGTGGCCTTGCCAATGTCACGGACCTTATTACTCTGCAAAAATCATTCTTTTGTATTTAAAAATTCATGTAATAAAATAGAAATGTTTTCAGTTATCATAGAAGTAAGCATTGGTTTTTCGCTATAATTTTTTTTCCTACGACCTAGTTAGTAGTTAGTGCCTATTTCCCACCCGTTGTCTATGACAATGGTTGGGAAATGACGATCTGCTGTCAGAAAATTAGTAAACGTAAAACACATAACCTCAAATTAATAAACTAATTTTAAGATAATTTTTGCGTTTTTTATACTTAGGTGTTAGGTCGTAGTAAAAATAGTACACGCACCTCGACGCAAACCATTTCAGCGCCCATCAAGTGCTTTTTTACGAGGCGCAGCACTAAAAACTAGGTTCGCGTACTCGGTGCCTAATATACTATTACATGTTTGTTCTTTGATTTCGACTTTAGAGTAAGATGATGTCGCTTCATCTACAGTGGAAGTCTCCCAGAGATAGCAATTTACGCATTTAAAGTAAGCTCAATCAATCAATAAATAAATAAATCAATAAATAAATGGCATCTATACAACGTTTTTGTTAGGCGTTTGGGCGCAGCGCCCAGACGCAATTCTTCTTTTAAGGTACGGGATCTCTAGAGCGTTTTTGTTATGCGTCTGGACGCTGCGTCCAGATGCCTAACAAAAAAGTTGTATAGATGACAATAAAAATGGTCACCAGATCTCCGACTTTAAGGGGATCGAAAGCGGACTTTTCGCACGAACGGTACAACATTCTATGATAGGATTATTTTTCACCAAAATTAGGGACTTAGGGGTGAAAGGGGTTAAAATATAATATTATTTTCACTACTAGCTTTAGAACATACTATTATTTATCTTTTTTTCAGACTATGAAATCAATTTTCTTCACCTATAGCAATGATAATTTTTTCTCTGCTAGTAGTTACTTTAAATACAATTTAAATGATCTTGCGTTTTATGAAATTATTCTGTTTTCCTTAATGCGGGCCTGTTAAAAAGTCAAAAGTCCGATCACTGATCATAATCAAAAGCTATATACAATGTATAAGTATTTTATATGCAAATTATAAATTAAAAACACTTTAACCATCTTTAATAGGCAACAGTTATGAAATTTAACTGTATTAAAATTAAAATTATATACTAAAATTATACATTTTTTTTTCTACACCTTTTTTCCTATTGGGAGCGATGTTGTCGTTCCAGTTTAAAGTAGTCGGCGTAAACTCAGTTATGACTCATTAACGTTGAAAATAAACACAGAAACATAGGCTTACGGAATCATTTTGCCGAATTGTGAGGGAAATTTTTATAAAGGTCACTAAATCGAAACATTTGACGACTTATTTGTTACACACTACAATTTTGACACAGCTTGTTCCAGAACTCGTGTACAGAAATTTGAGGGTATATTAAAAACCCTCTGGAAAATATGAAAATAATGTAAAAAAAATCAATCTTCGTTCAATTCAAAAATAAGAACGCTTTAAGTGGACCAATACTGTTGCTAATGTTAAATTACATTTAAACGTTGAATTTGTAGCTATGGAAGCAAATTTAATTATTGCAGGTGTCAACCTGCAATAATTAATGTGATTAATGTGACATAAATATTTAATAATGTCAAAAAACCACCGCCGGATGGAGTGACTCTATAAAAATAGAATATTTGATAGGCTCTGTCGGTTTTGTCAGAATATAATAACCTAAAAAGATTCTAAAGTTGAAAGTCTCAAATAATGCACGCGTCAACAATAAAAATGCAATAATAAGTAGGGAAAAACTAATTTGTAGGTAATTTAACATCACCAACAGGATTGGTCAGATTAAATAGCTTCCTTTTTAATTAGTATTGAAGATGATTTTTTTTTTGAATTTTTTTTCATGTTTTCCAGAGGTTTTTTAATATACCCTAAAATTTCTGTACGCGAGTTCTGGAACAGGCTGTATATTAACTATACATATGTATATATATATCGGTGTTTTTCAAAGAAAAAACCGATTTTTATCTTTTAAGAATACGAAAGTTTTTAATTTTTATTTATAGATAATTTTTTTTTCTACCTTACTTGGTTAAATGAAATCATTAAAAAAAAATCAAGATAAAAAATGTAAATATTTAAAACCTCGCGGCGCCTATGCAAGTACTGGAAATTCGCTGCGTACTGCTTATAGTTATATATTTCAAGCCATTTATAGGTGCATTTAAGCATACTTACAAAGTTAAAATTGTTAGTAATAAAAAAAATTATGTAAAAACAAGTTTTTAAACTTAAAACCCTTCTATTGATTACGTATTAAGTATAACTAAAAAGTAGAAAACAAGATATACCAATTTAGGAAAACGAATTTTTTAAAAGAAAGGTTTTGGAATTTTTATATTTAATTATTTTGTTACGGTAGAAAAAAAGTCCAAACCAAATTTCAGCTCTCTAAGTTTATTCTAAGTAGGTATAACAGAGAGGGCCCTTCAGCCGCATGGGGGGTGATGGGGGGTTGACGGTTGTTTTTTTTATAGTAAAATTTTATTATTATGGGATGAGTACGTAACCCAATTTTTGTTTTAAATTAACTCACGTGGATAAAAAAAGGTTTTTTATATTTTAGGGGTGGGGGGGTTGGGGGGTAAATTTTATATTTAATTATTTTGTTAGGGTAGAAAAGCATGTGTACCAAATTTCAGCTCTCTAAGTTTATTCTAAGTGGGTATAACAAAGAGGGCCCTTCAGAGATACTTAGCCGCATGGGGGGTGATGGGGGGGGTTGACGGTTGTTTTTTTTATAGTAAATTTTATTATTACGGGATGAGTACGTAACCCAATTTTAATTTTAAATTAACTCACGTAGATAAAAAAAGGTTTTTTATATTTTAGGGGTGGGGGGGTTGGGGGGTAAATTTTATATTTAATTATTTTGTTAGGGTAGAAAAGCATGTGTACCAAATTTCAGCTCTCTAAGTTTATTCTAAGTGGGTATAACAAAGAGGGCCCTTCAGAGATACTTAGCCGCATGGGGGGTGATGGGGGGGGGGGTTGACGGTTGTTTTTTTTTATAGTAAATTTTATTATTACGGGATGAGTACGTAACTCAATTTTAATTTTAAATTAACTCACGTGGATAAAAAAAAGGTTTTTGATATTTTAGGGGTGGGGGGGTTGGGGGGTAAATTTTATATTTAATTATTTTGTTAGGGCAGATAAGCATGTATACCAAATTTCAGCTCTCTAAGTCTATTCTAAGTGGGTGAAAAAGCATTTGGCAAATTTATATGGAGGTGAAGTGAATAGAAGGGTTTTAAAAAGGTTTTACTGACATTATAAATACAAACAAACCAAGCTAATAATAGTTTTTGTTGTATGATAAAAAATCAAAATTTGAAGGTTATCCCGTTTTAAAGTTACGTATTGTGAACTATTTAAAATAATAGCCTAAAGCTTTCTCGCGTCATCTTGTTCACTAATAAAAGCTGGGAAAGTAAACATTTCAATTTAGAGTTAAAAAATTTAGAAAAAAAATTAAATTAAATTAAAATTAAAGTGAAGATCAGGATTTTTATAATTTAGAGAAAAAATAAATAATCTGTTATTATTATTTTAACCCTTAAAACATTTCTGTTCAGTTGAATTAAAATTTCAAAATTAATTTTTTCCAGTTTGAAAATTCATTCATGGTTCTGAACGTCTGAACTTCTTATAGTGAAGTGGTTTATTATAAAATAATTAAAAAAAGCTTATAATCGACTTCACGTTAATTTTATTGTTGAAAACAATTAGTGTGACCGCGGTTTCGCTATAATAGATATAGCATCTACGGACTTAAATACATATAATGGGACATCTTTAACATTCTGGTCATAAATAACACTAAGGACATTACACAATTAATAAATTAGGTTACAAATTAAAAATATGCATTTTCAGTGACATGAATTAGGTTATATCTATTATAGCGAAACCGCGGTCACACTAATTGTTTTCAACAATAAAATTAACGTGAAGTCGATTATAAGCTTTTTTTAATTATTTTATTAATTTTTTCGTTAAATAGATTTTATAGATTCCAAATTATTTTTGATTGCATTTTTAAATTTTCCAAAAAATAACTATTAATAAAAGCCTAAACTAAATAATTAAAAACAATGTAATTAATAACTTGAAAGTGATCCTAACACTAAAAAATCGAGATAAAATGTAAAATATAAAACTAAAAAAAAATACTAAAATCAAAAAAGTCCAAAAGTAAACGTCCAAATACAAATAATAGTTCAAACCAATTTGTTTGTATTGAATAAAATAATTAAGGACCATTAAAAAATCCAAATAAAATGTAAAATATAATATAAAAAAAACAAAAATCAAAAAAGTCCAAAAGTAAACGTCCAAATAAAAATAATAGTTCAAACCAAATGTTTTGTATTGAATAAAATAATTAAGGACCATTAACCCCTAGCGCTTCAGCCGGTTTTTCAAGGTACAGGTCCCTATACCAGATTAAAATATATACCGAAAATCTCGTAAACAAATATCCAACTGTGGATATTGTGGAAAATTTTTCTATACCTACAAATACCCATACGTGGATACAATGGAGCGGAAGAGGTCAAAAAAATATATTTTAATTAAAAGAAAATGAAAAAAAAAAACTAAAATTTAAATTGAAAACAAAAAAGCGAAAAAAAGTGCAAAAAAGTAATGACTAACCTTCAGAATTGGAGCATTCGTGAACCACCGTCAGCGCATCTTGAACAATACTGTTTTCGAGCTCTTCGGCCACGGTGAAGTTAATCAGGACAGCCATGGCGGCCACCAGCACACTGGATACCCTCATTTTGTTTGTGTGAACTGCTCTGGTCGAAGATCAAGTGAAGACTAAACCAAAAGTGATCTGCAGAAAGAACGTTGATTCAAATTTAAAGTTTTTTGACACCTAATTTCACTTGTTAGATTTTACCATATTAAAAAAGTAAAATTTACATAAGAAAGTTTTTTAACATCTTTTGGATCTGATTCATAATTTATTTTTTACGTCCAAGGGTTACTAGATGTGCATACAGTGTGGAATTTTTAAAGGGAGCAAATTCTCTGAAATAGTACACTTCTTTCGGAAAAAATGGGACACTTCAAATTGTTTTGTTTAAATTGGATAATTAAAGCTTGTCAATTTGATGCTTAATAGTATATTCTATAACTAGTATGGAATAGACAATATTTCGCGCCAGCGCGGAATGACTATTCCATACGTGTTGTAGACTATACTTTTTCTTCGACTGCAAATATGAAACACTGTATGGTTTTAAACTGCGGACAAGATTAAAAATAATGTTTTTTGTGACTCGACATTGTAAATGCATATTTTTAAATAAAGCAATTAATGTTATTTAATAATTTTATCAAATCAGTACTTAAAAAAGATTTTTATTTAATTTTAGCACATATTTACAAATTATAATTGAAAAATTGAAGGTTATGTCAGATTGTTGTGACAGATATCAGGTTTAAATATTTAAAAATAGATGGAGCAGTTTTAATTTTTTGAACTAAATTGATAAAAAACTGGTCAAATATTAAGAAAATCTAATAAACTTTATGTAATTTTAACTCAAAACTTTAAATTGCATTAAATTTTTCAATATTTCATGGTAAAATATATATATATTTATGCTAATTTTGCTACAGTTTTCTTTACTTTTATAAACAAGAGATGGCACTACATGTGCTCATTCTAACGCTTGATACGGAATATTCATACCGTATCTAGAGCTAAAATGGATTCATTCTGTGTTTAAAAAGTGTGTGTATTTGCTTACATTCTAAAGCAGTCGTAGAAAAATTTTATTCATTTTACTAAGTCAAATTCACTTTTTTAATATTTTTAACTAGATTATAAAAATTTAATTTACACCACTGAAAAAGTTAGGCTTACAGTTTTTTTTCTCTGAAAAAGTGCATATTATACACTTAGGTATTTAGTGTTCGAGACTGAAGTTTTTTGCTGAGACGGAGTCGAGGCAAAAAATCAGTTGAGAATACTTAAGACAGTTCGCATACGTGCACATAATATTTTTTCTACTACCTAAAAATATAGTTTAATAGTATATTGTTTTACTAAGAGGAAAAGTCAAGCTTTTTTTCCTAGTCTGTAGAATTTACGGACGACGCGAAGCGGAGTCCGGAAACTACAGACGAGTAAAAAAAAGCACGTTTCCTCTAAGTGAAACATAGCATCCTATATATATTTTTTAAATATTAATTTTTGAATTTAATTTATTCAGTAATAAAGTATGTTTTTTTTATTAAAATAGGCCAATAAAACCCTTTCGAAATAAACTTAAACCTTCCTTAGCTCATTTTAAATTTTTTTCGTAGGCTAAATCGTACACTTTTCGCGATTTCAATGGTAACTTGTCTAATGTAGCATTTGCAATTTCGGAGAGATTTGTAGGTGTATAAACCATATATTCTTCTTCAATCATTTTTAATCAATTTCACACAAGGTTTTTGCACAGAATCTCGAGTCAACCTGTTTACATAATAAACAAACAAGTTTGAAGTATGGCTGTCATCAAAATCAAAAAGTGCTGCCGCCAGTGGTGGTTTTGCTAACTAACTTTTAACTGATTTTATTGGTAGTCAAGATAAACAAACCTTGACAACGGGACATAATATGTAAGCTAGCTAGCTAATTAGCTAGTAGAAAAATAATATTTTTTATAAAAATACCTCGAACTGGTCGATCTTAATTTTGAGTGGGACATCCTTTGATTTAACTTATCAGTAACTTTATAACCTTCTGCAGTCAAGGGGCGCTATCTTTAAAGTTTAAATAGTATAGGACCATATCTCATTTAAAAGAGATATCAATTTTAGTTTAACCAGTGTTTTGTTTTTAAAAATTGGATCAGTTGTTCTCGAGTTATTCAACCTTTATTTTTTTTTAATTGTCCATAACTTTTTCCTCACTTTTTTATAACAATATTTTTCTCATAAATTTTCTTCCACTGCTATTTTTTTTTCTTTATTTTTTACAGTTTTTTTTTGAGAATTATTTTTTAGCAATTTGTTCCTTCAAATTTTTCTCATTAATTTTTTTTGGCAACATTTTAGCATTTTTTTCTTTTCTAAATTATGATTTACGTCTAAAAGATAAGTGTTTATTTTAAAATGACACACAAACACTTAACAAGTTATTAAACTCTAAAAAAAGTATTGAGGTTCCCGTTAAAGTAAAAGTGTATATTTTTTTATTCATAATAAAATACTAATAAAAACTTTTCGCAAAAAAAATGAACCGACTTCTGTCTCTAAAAAGTAAAAAAATAAAAAATAAGCCGGTGTCAATTTCACCATTCCCTAAATTAAATACTAACAATTATTTTTGTTGTTAAGTTGATTGCTGTGAAATTGGCACCGACTTATTTTTTATTTTTTACTTTTTAGAGACAGAAGTCGGTTCATTTTTTTTGCGAAATGTTTTTATTTTTTACCTTTTTGAGAGACAGAACTCGTAGATTTGTAACGTTATCTAAGCTAAATTATAGTTGTCCTTCCATCTCGGCAGGCTGCTGACGTCACAACTATTAGTGCGTTGTGACGCCATCATCTTAAAGATAAATTTCTAAAAAATAAATTTAATAGTATTTTTATTTCAGCGCCCAAGAGTCCAACCAACCTTATTTTAAACGAAATACTAAAGAAAATCTTTGATAAATTTTAAGCGTTAAGTAATAATCAAATAACGCCTTATGGTATAATCACAAATTTTATATTTAGGTCCACAGAATCAAGTTTAGCGGAATTTAAAAGACTTTTAGCCTGGCGTCATATTTGAGTAACACCTTAATCAAGTTAGGGAACGTTTAAGTATTACATAACGCAAATTATGCGGGAACGAACATAAAAAAAAGTCACACGTTGAGTTGATAACCTCCTCCTTTTTGGGAGTCGTTTTTTTTTTTTATGTTTGTTCCCGCATAACTTTGGAACGAATGAACGGAATTCGATGAAACTTTTTGCAACTTAAAGAGGGCATTCCTGAGGTGGTTCCGTTTTAATTATTTTTATTAATTACGCTCGGATAATGCCAGGTGAGCCGGATAATTAATATAAATCTAATCATTTTAACGCAATTTCACTTAAAACCAACCAAATTTTTAGAAAATGATCGGATAACTCGGATAAGCAAAACAAAGTCACACGTCAAATTGATAACCTCCTCCTTTTTGAAAGTCGGTTGAAAAGTGTTTTTTGTGCTATCTATTGCAGGGCATAAACATCTGAAAATTACTTGGATTTACTTTCTACCATGTGAAATCACTAATGCCATTTTAGGCCTTTTAAGGCCTTAAAAGGATTTATAGCATTTTTTAATGAAAGTATACTATATCCTATATATACTGCCGCACATTAAATTCCGGACACCTAAAAAACTGCCATTTTTTAAATTCAAATATTTTGAAAACTAATTAATGGATTTGACTGATTCTTGTTTTGTTTTAAAGCTTAAACATTCTCTACTTTTGTTTGTTTTAAGAATGATTAAAAAAAGTATTTTTGTATTAACAGCAACAAAAAATGTTTGTTTGTATTAAGAATGATTAAAAAAAGTATTTTTGTATTAACAGCAACAAAAAATGTACAACTTTGTTTTTTGTCCCATCTTCTAGGACTTGCATGGTACGCCTCTGCAACTGTTTATCAAATTTTTAAGGTCTCTCTTATTGCTGCAGTTTTAATGAATATTTTCTTTTTTAGTTTTTTATATTTCTACTTCGGGTTTAGGAGATATCAGAATTTTCATGAAAGTTGTAATTTTTTCTCTTAATTAAAAAAGTACTAAATCAGCTGAATTGTTGTTTTTTATTTGAAACTCATGTCTTTTACTTCTTCTTCTACCGTTTCTTCATCCCAGGGCAATTTTCTATTGCAGTCTGACGGAGGCTTAACGGTGATTTCGCAGAACTGCCGCTGGATGGAGTGACCCTATTTTTTCTTCTACTCAAGTTTATCAAACCCAATTTATGTTTTTGATAAACTTGATTAGAAGAAAAACGTAACTCCGTTAAGCTTCAAATTTAAAGCACATCATCATTTAAATTCATGTAGTACTTTTTGAGTTAACTGAAAAAATGACAACTTTCAGGAAAATCCTGATATCTCCTAAACCAGAAGTAAAAATATAAAAAACTAAAAAAGAAAATATTCATTAAAACTGCGGCAAAATCCAAAATGATCAAAATTTACGTTACGTAATACTTGAACGTTCCCTAATTAGCATGTAAATTCACACATTTTTTTTACAGTGTATAAGAAAATTTGCAGCCCACCAAAGCACTTTTGCTGTCCCTTATGGAAAATTGTCAAATAACTGACATAACCAAATTAAAACTAATTTTACCTATTATTTTTAGTTTTTTTTTTGTTAAAAATATCTGGTACTATGTGCTTGAGACACACAAGTCTTCAACTTGCTACCATTCAAAGATTCCAGACTAGGAGAGGTATGAGTAGTTGTCTAGATCTAGCAATAGATGGCGCACAAGTCTACATCAATCTAATGACTATTCCTTTTGCGAATAAAGTCTAAAAACGATTTCTTAATCAGCGTGCAGAGTTGACTCTTGGTACTGAAGAGGGCCAGCAGCCCGAACTCCTTAAAATTATTATTAACAAAACAGATTAATATACACATATCTGTATTTAAAATCTAAAAATACCAAATACCACCAACCACAAATTATCAATCAAGTGTATCGCCGCAGGCAGAACTTTTATAAATTTAAAAGTCACAACTAAAAAAATAACGAGTTTGAGCAATTATTTTTTAAAACCATTTAATAAAAAATCTTGGCAGGAGTCTGACCCGTCACTGGGATTACATTATTGATAATCAAGGATTTTCTTCCGAGTAGGTAACAGTCTTTGCTATTTTTTTTAAATTTAGGGGTGACCGGGGCTAGTTGTCGCAGGGGTAAGTTGTCGAAGTGCTTGTATCTCAAAAAGTTAAATAGCTTTCTGCACCAAACCGAGATTAACCTCCGCGTTACAAACATTTATTTGTAAACTTAAAAGCAATAAGTTAAAAGAGCAGCAATTTAATCTAAAAAATGTCAAAATTAAAGGGTCCAGTAATTTTTTTGTGGTAAATATTTTTTCTTATTGTGAGGGATTTAAAATATTAAGATAAGAAAATTATATGTATATTAATAGTTTAAGGTGTATATTATTTGTTGATATTGTCATTTAGGAGTGTTTATTCGTTAATTAGACAGTACTTGATACATAAGGTAAAATTGACCACTGGGGCTAGTTGTCGCATTTGGTTTGGGGCTAGTTGTCGCATGATCTGGAGATATGTTCATGGTATAACATTTCCTTTTTCGCATTTTTATTATTCAAAACTGTGTTTAAAAGTGAAACTTAATAGGATAGCAAATAAAATCGTTTATTACATTAAATTAAAAAAAAATAGAAAAAATATTATTTCATTATAAAGTTGACAATTTTGGTACAAGAGTAAAAAGTTAGATAACAATCGGCTTTTGGGAAGTTACATGACTTATTAGTTATTTATATATTTTTTAAATACCTTTATATTTCTTCAAAAAAATATACTTTAAGAGCCGCGACAACATGCCCCGTGACGGGGCACGTTTTCGCATTTGTCGAGACTTCATAAAAAAAATCATAACTCTAATACCCTGTAAATTTTTCCATGTTTTTTCTTATAATAATATTACTGAAACATGCAGCTAAAATTACCATTTGGTCAATTAAAAAAAAAACAAAAATAAAGGAAAAAACTGACTTTGAATGAAAAGTGCGACAATTAGCCCCGGTCATCCCTATATAATATATTTTAATATGTACTTTAAATATTATTTTTTGAATCTTATTTATACGCGTGACACTTTAAATGGCTGACAATCTAGTTTAGCTCCCCAGGCATTATTTTAGAAATTTTAAGGTCACGTATTTTTTAAACAGACCAGAATAAAAAAAAATATTTTTTAAAACACCCTTTATTAACAAATTATTTTAATTACCTACAATTTTCTCATACATTTAATTTTGGCTGGCACAGGAGCTAGCTTGGATATTCTAATTACAACATATATAATCTGCAGCGCCGCAGGCAAAAAACAATAGTAATCTGAAGGTTAAAACAACTTTAGAATGCGTTTTAATTTAATTTTGTCTTCCTTGGTTGTCTGATCTCTAGATTTTTTTATTATATAAGGTTAAAAGTACATAGATAGATGGCTTAAAATCTCCAGGGGGGGCTCAACGAAACCGCCAGGGGGGGCACAACCCATGCCATGCCTCCTTGTCCCCCCTTAGTTACGGACCTGATTCCATTTTTTCAAAAAGTAAAGTCTTAGTTGATTTTTTTTTTATTTTGGCGAAGGCGCTGGGGATAATATGGGTTTCCGTTCTAACGCATCATTGCAGTCTCCACGAAAATTTCTATTGTGAAGAATTTTTAAGTAAAAATCTTTTTAAAGAATGAAAATTGTTCAAATAAATACTTTTTCTTAATTTTGTTTTTTTTTTCAAATATGATACGATTAAGTTGACAATCAACTTAACCCTTATCGTAAACTTTGCGTATGTAACTTGCACCATGGTATCGCAGTGCCCTAACAAATATGACATGTCAAACATGACTGGTACTATTACATATGATCCAGGTATAATATATCGAAAAAAAAAAATAATGTTACTAAGATTTAACAAAATTGTATTGTATTGTTTTAAACTGTATAACTAAAAAGTTTTGAGGTTTTGAACCATGCCCTAGAGCACTTAAGTGTTAGGAAACCCTCTCCAAATAGTGACCCGACGATACCAGTTAAGGGTTAGTAGTAGTATTAATAAGGGTGGGGAGGCTACAAGCCAGGCAACTAGGCCATTATGGCCCTTTTTGCCAGCCCCTAGCTGACCCAGCCACATATCTACCCTACTCCCTGCCTAAACCTGCCGGACCTCCTTATAAAGGTCGCGATATCTGTCCAGGTAAGGGTACGCAACTCTTCTCTTCGGAGCGTTGCCACTCCGAAGATCTCCTGTCGTATTCTGCCGAACCGATCGCATTGTCCTAGGAAATGGAAGGGCGATTCTTCGTCTATCCCGCAACCCGCACTGACGGGGTCGTTACCCACCTTCATCTTGAACAGGTGCCTTCCTAGTCCACAGTGACCCGTGGGGATCCCTGTGAGTTGGCTGATCGTGGCTCGGCTTCTTCCTAGTAGCCAAGCGGTTTTTGACTTGCTTGGACCGGAAAGGAAGTCCTTTGCCTGTCTGCAGTTCGTGACCGTTTACCAGCTTTCTCCAGCCCACTTGTGCTATTTTCACGTCCGACGTAACATAACCTAATTCTTTGTTTTTTTTAGTTTTTTCGTTTGTTTGGTGTTTTTGATTTAACTTTTTTTTCAGACAACAAATTCACATCTCTCTAAAATATTTATTTATTTATTTATTTATTATATACAAATCCAACAGATCCTAAGGATCCAATAACAGGATAGGTTGATATAATTATAACTATTTACAATATATATACAAAAAAATAAAAAAACTAGTCTAAGTCTAAGCGTTATCAAGATTGAGATCAAGAATTATGTTTTTAAAATTTGAAATCTTTGTGCTAAAAAAATCTATTTCTCTGTTTACGGTGTTTCCAAAACGACAGATACGGTACAGTGGTGACATGGCATATTGATTCGTTCTTAATATTGGTAAATAAAACAAGTCCTCATTTCTGGTTACAGATAAAGGCACTCGAAACGGCAGTCTACTTAAAAATTCGGGATTATCCTGATAGCTATTTAACAATTTGTGCAAAAATACTACACAGATGTTAGCTCTACGTTGTTGTAACGAGATGAAATTGTATTTAACCAACAAATTATTGTAATGGGCTCTATGATTATAAATACCTGTGTCCTTATAATCAAGATATTTAAGAAATTTCTTCTGGACCTTTTCCAATTGATCTATATGTGTGTTATATATCGGAGACCAAACAACCGCACAATACTCAAGTTTGCTTTTAACCAGACTGTTGAATAAACTAATAATACAAGAAAGGTTATTAAAGTCTTTGGTATTACGTACTATAAAACCATACATTTTTAAACAAGAACTAACTAAATTGTCCATGTGTTTGTTGAATGTAAGTTTAGTGTCAAAAGTCACACCCAAGTCTTTAACTTCCACAACGCGAGTTAAATTTCGACACATTTAAATTAAGTTTATTTTCAGTGCACCATTTTATGACAGAATCCAAGTCTGATTGTAACTTAACACAGTCTCTAGCACACGTAATTTTTTTATAAAGCTTAAGATCATCAGCAAATAATAAATACAGGGCATATCTAATTATTTCAGGTAAGCTATTTATAAAAAGTAAAAACAAAAGTGGCCCAAGGTTGGACCCTTGAGGAACACCTGACGTTTGCACAAAAATTTAGATATTAGGTTGTTTAAAACCACAAAACATTTCCTGTCGGTTAAATACGATATAAGTAGCTTAATTAGAATTGGGGGCAAGAGTGATATGAGGTAGTTTATTAAAATTTTATGATCAAGCTTGTCAAATGCCTTAGTCATGTCCATGTATATTACATCTAACTGAAAATTACTGTGAATTGCCTCATGTGCATCTTGTACCAAATTGACCAAGTTTGTAGACGTTGAACGGTTGGGCATAAAACCATGTTGGTGAATATTTATAAATGGTTTTACGTTATTATAAATTATATCGTATAAAATGATTTCAAATATTTTAGAAACAGAATTTAATATAGCGACAGGGCGATAGTTTTCCATTTTATTCTTGGCTCCCTTTTTAAAAACTGGTGATATCTTTCGAAACTTTCCATTTACTGGGATAGATGCCAGTTTTTGTTGATAAATTAAAAATAAACAAAAGTGGTTCAAGGAACGAATCTGTAAACTTTTTATAAATATTAGCAGGTATATTATCGGGACCTATATAATAATAAAAGGAATTTATTTTTTACTGTAACATTAAAATGTACAGTTTGTAAATTATTATAGTTAGTTATGTTACTAAATAGTTTTATCTTCAGCGACATGTTCTTTGTTCGATTAACATAAAATTAACATATCGTTAAAAGCTAAACATTATTTTGCATCCCATCATTGAATTCTGATTATACAGTAAAATAATAATGTTCTTTCGAAAAATATAATATTATTATGTGTTTATATTTGTGTTTGAAAATAGTTCCTTATTTTTAGAAAGTAGGGTTTGGACTTTGGTTCCTAATATTTTTTTATAAATGTTGTTACTCTGTAATTTTTCTCAAGTTTGTTTTTTAAAGTTTTTTTTTTTAGTTTCATTTAACACTGAAAAATTTTAAAATTTAATATTTACCCTTCTTGCAGAATCCTGTCAAAAATGTATCCGGTCCGGACAATTATATAAACTGCAATTTGATTACTATCGGTACCAGAATTTTAAAAGAAGTTGTAAAATTAAAATTTTACAGTAAAATTAAAATTTTACAGTAAAATATCATTTTTGCTTCAACCTTGAACTTTGAAACTGCAAACTTTGCCCAGTTTTATACCGTAATTTTAAAACAAGCCATAAAGATGCTACGCAATTCATTATATACTATTCACAGTAAGTGCCTTTTCCAAAATACTTGAAAAAATAAAAAAAAAATAAAATAAAAACAAAAAAAAAATTCAACAATGTTAATTAATTTCAAAATTGGTAGAATAATTCAATTATTGATCATTTCAAGTCGATCGCAATATTTGTTCTCTTGACAATCTATGACATCGGAGAGAGAGAGAAAGAGAGAGTTGTTTTACATATATTTTTAACCTATTTTGATTAGTAGTATTTTTAATACGAACAGGAAGTGGATTGTACAGTTTTGGTCCCAAATAAAAAATAAATCTTTGTAAAAATTACTTTTTATACAGTGGTAGGTTTATGTGTTCATTAGTTATTGAACGTGTTGTAATATTTCGTGTTTGTCTGTTTGCCTGTATATTATTACAAGTCCAAGTTATAGCTTTATACACGGAAAAAAAAAATTATAGCTAGGAGCGCTATAACACACATACCAAGCAAATTATAATCGCTTATTATATAAATACAAGGCTTTTTCTTACAATTATGGCAGTCAGTGTAAAAATTTATGTGAAATACTTTAATTGTTTAGTGAATAATAAAATATAACAAATAGTATGGCATTTATAGCTTAAATAGATTTAATTATTGTCCGTGCTAATAATTTTTATAATATAATAAAATTTCTGTAAATTTATAATAGTGCCTGTAATAAATATAATCGTGTCAGTAATATATATAATCGTTTCCAATTTATTTTTAACATTATTAGTTATTGTGTCCCTTATAATCTATAGCTTAAATCACTATAATTTGCCACTGTTACCAAATATCTTATAATGTATAGCGCAGAGCCCACTAATTTCTTTCCGTGTAGGCATAAAGTTCCCCTATATCCAAAACTTTTTTGTCTAGGACCTTTTTTGGCGATTTTGGAAAATTTTAAACTACCTTATAGTACTATTCTAGCTCAGGCGCTGTGAATAAAACTTTATTATTACGTTTCGTAAATTTAAAGATTCATTTATAAAACATTCAAAAATAAATACCTTTTAGAGAAAAGTTATTGTAAAAAAAACATCTTAAGCACCTTTGGATACAGACATTTTCTAACAATCAAAGGTCACTTTGTTGACTACAATAACTTTTGTTTTCACTACAATGATACGTGATGAATATGTCAGTTTATTCGTGTGCTAGAAAAGCCCTAAAGAGGTTTATTTTATTACATATTTGCGCTTTCACTTTCTATCTATAAAACCAGACCGTGAGAGGAAAAAATCTAGTAGAGGTTCTCGGGATCAGAGAGCCTAATAAAAAAAAATCTTAAAATTTTTCGTGTTAAATCCAAATAGAATTTTATTTGCCCAGAATATATAGGGGAAGGCTTAGGCCCTTTACTCCTAGGGCTGGCTATAGTTTAAAATTTTAGAAGACACCACACGTCGGAGGAAAGTCATTTATTAAATAGTAGATGGCTGGAGTAGGGTTATTTATATTAAAAAACATTTTTTTTATTAAAACTGCCGACGTTTCGTTAGCTTTTTTCCAACTTCTTCAAAAGGCACACTACAAGAAATGTAACAATTATGTTAACAATTCAAAGAGCCAGAAAGAAAACAAGATAAGTTTAAAATTTCGTTAATAAAATAATAAAATATGATTTTTTTTATATATAATAAAAACATGTTTAAAATTGTTTTGCAGACAAAAAAGGCGTTAATTAATTATATTAAATTATGCATTATAATCTAAACATAGAAATAAAAACATTTAAAATACGGTTTAATTTAAAAACACCTCGTATAAGAACAAAGATTTATCTTAACGTGGACATACCATCAGAATAAGCAATAAAAAGGTAAAAAATATGGTACTTACAGTAAGTTACGTTTTCTTCGTTAATATATAAGAATTAAGGATTGAAATAATAAATATATAATACATAATGGGTATTCGAAATACAAGAAAATAAACAAACATATCGTCGGCTTACAAGTAAAGAGCACTAAGTCCAAAAACATGGTTTTGAGATATTGACAAATTTAAATTTCGCTGTTATTTTTAAATTTTTGTAATAGTTGTTACAAAAATGCACGTTTCGCCAAATAATCACTAAGTCGCTTAGTGTAAAAACATTTGAAATAATCTACAAGTAAAACGCACTAAGTGCACTAAGTGACTTAGTGCCTATTGCCAGATAAAATTTTATTCAAAATCAAACTGGTGCGTTTTGTATAGTGGGTAACTCCCTTGGCAGTCCACATAGAAGTTAGTTCGGTTTACCTATACATAGATCATCAAAAATTAATTACAGTACCATAAAAATCCCATTTTTGCAAAAAAGTGACTTAGTGCCTTTTACTTGTAAGCCGACGATATGTAGATAAGAAAACGATAAAAAAAGTCGTGTACCAGTGCTATACAAACGTATAAAAAGTTATTTAGTTGATGACTTTTTTTTTTGGTCAATAACTTTTCGCCTAAAAAGAGAGAAAAATTTCAATCTTGTGTAAAAAAATCGAAATATTTGGTTAAAATTTTTTCTTTTTGCCCCTACCCAAAACATCTAGTGGCATCACTGAGTACCAGTTGCTTTATTTGTTCAGATTTATTTGTGTTGCAATTTTTTTTATTAAACCCCCCTTTAACCCCTCTTCCCCACAACCGATTTTGCTCAGAAACAAACTTCTCCAAGATAATATAAAAATACATCTGCATACCAAATTTCAAGACTGTAGTTCAAAGAGTAAGAAAACCTTTATTACTACTTAACCAGTACGAGTAATCTGATTTTGCAAATAAATACTTTTCGCAAAAAAAAATGAACCGACTTCTATGTCTCTAAAAAGTAAAACATAAAAAATATTTAAGTCGGTGCCAATTTAACCATTCCCTAAATTAATTACTAACAAAATTTTTTTTAATATTTTATTATTGTTTGCTGTGAAATTGGCACCAACTTAAGTATTTTTTATTTTTTACTTTTTAGAGACATAGAAGTCGGTTCATTTTTTTTTTGCGAAAAGTTTTTATTTTTTACTTTTAAGAGACACAGAACTTGTAGATTTGTAACGTCATCTAAGCTAAATTATAATTGTACTTCCATCTCGGCAAGCTGCTAAAGTCACAACTCACTGTGCGTTTTGACGTCATTATCTTAAAGATAAATTTCTAAAAAATAAAAGCAATATTTTTATTTCAGCGCCCAAGAGTCCAACTAACCTTATTTTAAACGAAATTCTAAAGAAAATCTTGTTAAACTTTAAGCGTTAAGTAATAATCAAATGACGCCTTATGGTAAAATCACAAAATTTACCATTTTCTCTTGGTATTTTAATATTACAGGTCCAGAGAATTAAGTTTAGCGGCATTTAAAAGATTTTCAGTGTGCGGTAATATTTGAGTGACCCCTTAATCAAGGCATCCGGCTTATCACATATTTTTCTAAAAATTTTGTTGGTAGCTGAACCAAATTAAGCCGTTTTTAAGTAAAATTGCGTTAAAATGATTAGATTTATCTTAATTATCCGGCTTACGAGCGTCAAATTGAAACGGGACCACCTTATAAATGCTCTCTTTAAGTTGCAAAAGGTTTCATCAAATTCCGTTTATTCGTTCCAAAGTTATGCTGGAACAAACATAAAAAAAACAAAGTCACACGTCGAATTGATAACCTCCTCCTTTTTGGAAGTCGGTTAAAAAATACAATTCATTCATTTGATACAATAATGCAGATCTGTTAAAATACCTGAAATTTATTTTACGACAATACAATTTATTTAATTATTTTATAACAATTGAATTTAGCATAAGGCGAACATATTTGCGATTTTCCTTTACATGTGCACTAACTATTTAACTCTTATAATTATATATTATAATTAAAACTCATCTGTGACAGCCTAAAAACGAACAAGGTTACAATATGGTACTCATACGCGAGGCGACCCAGATTTCAGTCAGAGATTTTAGTTTCCATTTTAACGATGGTTGCCCAAAGCAGAAGATTTACGTTCCCATACAGATTATGTAGGCGTGGGCATTTCATTTATACTTCGGAAACTACAAAAAGATGAATAATTACTTCGGTACTGACGGTGACAAAGTATTGCAGTCATGCTCGATATACAGACAGGTCCAGGGAACGGTGTACAAAAGGGATGAGGTGTTGAAATTAGTTGCAGCCCAACGAGTGACGAATATTACGGAACGATTACGTTGTACTTATAGCAAAGAGCTTCGTCTCAATGTTTTACTTCAGGCCTTCCAAAACAAGGCACTCAGAATATGCCTCGATGCACACTGGTTCATGAGCAGTAGTCGGCGAATTTCCAGTACTCGCATAGGCGCCGCGTCGACTCTAGGCAAGGTTTTGAATATTTACATTTTTATTTCTTTTTATCTTGATTTTTTAATGATTCCATTTAAACGAGTAAGGTGGGAAAAAAAGTTATCGACAAATAAAAATTAAAAACCTTCGTATTCTTAAAAGATAAAAATCGAATATCGTTTTTTTCTTTGAAAAACACCGATATATATATATATATATATATATATATATATAGTTAATATTGTTGTGTGTAACAAATTAGTCGTCAAATGTTTCGATTTAGTGATCTTTATAAAAATTTCCTTCATAATTCGGCATAATTCATAACTGAGTTTACGCCGAATACTGTTCATGAGGAACAACCAAATACACAGAGATCTCAACGTGCCTCTCCTAGAAATGGAAATCATCCGCTACAGCAGGTCTTTTATACAAGACAATTTAGATCACCCAAACCCCCTGATTTTAAAACTTAGATTATGATCACGAAATCCACTACACCCACAAAAAGATCAAAAAACGTCCCTCAGCCAGTAATGGTTCCCACCAATTCAGGGACAAATGCATTCCCAGCATCAGTGAGCTAGTCTCACTCCTCCCTCCCCTCCCTATTCCATCCCTCCTCATCCCCCTCCCACCTCTTTCCCGGCTCCCATCACCAATACATGACAGATGCAACTCCAGTATCAGTGAGCAAAGACTCACTCCCCCCAATTATCCACTCAAACTAATTCTATTTTAGACAAATGAGCCATAGGCACTGAGCCTGTCGTTTAAAGATCCAAACAAACTACTGATGATCAATGTATTTTTTTCAGGATCGTAGGAAAAATAGTGATCATAGCTCGTTGGAAAGTGTATTTCTTACACTCGTGGGGTTTTCTCAATCGCCTGGCGGCTCGTTCGTAAATCGCCTCAAAAACAAAAAAGTTTAAGGGGTCTAAAACCTTTTAAAAAATAAAAATAACAGAAGAAAACGCGCTATCAACGTATTTTTTTTTTCAGAAAAAAATTGCCTTTATTAAAAGTCGCGTTATGCAAGGTTTTTATTATTTATAGGGGATTAGAGAACGTTCAAGTATTACGTAATGCTCCTAGGGGGGGGGGGTCATTTTAGAGTGTTACGCCCATGTCAATGGTATAGGAAAATAGCGTTACAGGGGGGGGTTCCAAAATGATCAAAATTTGCATTACGTAATACTTGAACGTTCGCTAACTCGCAGCACTACGTAGCATTACATTATTTATTTATTTATTTATTTTACAACTTAACAGGACATACGTCCCTTTTACAAAGTTGTTATCATAAACTATGAAGTAATATAAATACAATAGAGGACTTATATAAAAAAGAAAGAAAAAAACAAGATTTGCATAAAATATTAATACTTAATTATATGAGAAAATATAATTTATAATTCTACAGCATGACAAAACAGATCTTAAGGAATTAATATTTGTAAAAAATAAATCTAGAACACTTCCAATGCGTTC
>OY294044.1:111924579-111948052 GCA_958510825.1 Brachypterus glaber | reverse complement strand
GTGCAGGTCGATAAGCAAGTGTTAAGTAGCAGAGAGTGCATTTAAAACTGCAAGATATAATTACATGTATGTATAAAATAGTATATGACATAATGGAAAGTGACATATTTCATATGAAATACACTTTCCAACGAGTTATGTACACTGTTTTTCCTACGATCCTATATCAAAAAAGGCTGTGGTGAAAGGTGGAAAATGGCTTATAAAACAAGGTGAATAAAATTCGTAGAATCCACGAGGTAAATATCTAAATAAAATTAGGCAACCCTCCATACATAAATACCAAACTTGGGTGATATGAAAATATCAAACTAGTGTAATATAAGGCATTTTCTAAAGAACAAAACAGCTTGCTAAATGTCATTTTCATAGAGGATCGTAGGAAAAGATGTTATTAAAAAAAAAAAAAATAAAATAAGAAAAAGCTCTATATATTACTATTTTATTATATAAAGAACTTTCACTTTCGGGTTTAGACCGTGTTAATGGATTTTCACTTTCCGACGTTGCGTCTCTTACTACTAGAGACATCTTCAGGGATTAATCTGAAACTAAGTTTCGAATCAACTTGTGTCACTATTTATGACGAGTTGTGGTTATTCACCCGTGACGAGGTTTTTCCTATCAAAGACTTCCATATTGCAGGTAAGTGGTAACCAGTGTCCCGATTGATATTGTTAGGATGCTTGATGATTTCTATCGATTCCCGTATCTTCCTTGGCATTTTTCTGTTTTCTGTTAATATTTGTTTTGTTTCAGACAAATTGATTTTATGACCTGTTTCATGTACATGTTCGGCTACTGCCGATAAGGAAATTTGTTTCTTTCTTATATTGCGCTCATGCTCTTGAAGTCTTGTAGAAATTTTTCTCTTAGTTTCACCTATGTAAACCGTACCACAGGAGCAGGGTATTTTATATACGCCTTCTGAACTCAGGGGTATTTTGTCTTTTGTTGAAGTCAAACATTGACCTAATTTTTGGTTGGACCGAAATATAGGCTTAATATTTGACTTCTTCAAAAGTTTACCTATTTTATCCGTGATACCGCTTACATAGGGAAGTATAA
Source organism: Brachypterus glaber (assembly GCA_958510825.1). Taxonomy (NCBI): domain Eukaryota; kingdom Metazoa; phylum Arthropoda; class Insecta; order Coleoptera; family Kateretidae; genus Brachypterus; species Brachypterus glaber. The sequence goes on along the minus strand of OY294044.1, from coordinate 111,946,984 downwards.
CTTGTGTCTGTCTGTCATTGTCACTATTGTCCTGTTGTTTGGGTCTGGGATTTCTGTATTTGTATATGGTCTTATTAATGTCTTTTTTGGTATAACCGTTCATGGTCAAGGCTTTGGTTAGTTTAAGGAGTTCTGTGTCTAGGGAATTCTTGTCTGAAATCATGAAAGCCCTATGAACAAGTGAATTAACTACCGAGCGTTTTTGAGAGGGATGGTGATGTGAAAATGCGTTTAGGCATCTGTCAGTGTGGGTTTTCTTCCTGTATACCGAGTGTCCTATTGAGCCATTTTCCGTTTTGTAAACCAAAACGTCCAAAAAGGGAAGTGATCCGTTGTTCTCAATTTCCATCGTAAACAATATCAATCGGGACACTGGTTACCACTTACCTGCAATATGGAAGTCTTTGATAGGAAAAACCTCGTCACGGGTGAATAACCACAACTCGTCATAAATAGTGACACAAGTTGATTCGAAACTTAGTTTCAGATTAATCCCTGAAGATGTCTCTAGTAGTAAGAGACGAAAGGTCGGAAAGTGAAAATCCATTAACACGGTCTAAACCCGAAAGTGAAAGTTCTTTATATCTTAATGGCCGTGAAAGCTTAAAATCTAAAATATTTTATTATATATTATAATAGTTAATAATATATATTACAATCGAATAAAAACATAGTAAATTTACAGAAATAGTACAGGAATCCTGTAACAGGCTAACAGGACGAAAAGAAAATTTTACAAAATCTCACGAAGATAAAAAAAATCACTTTAATGGTGCCTCACACTTTAAATTTAATGCTTTGTGAGCTGAAATATTTAAACTAAAAAATTAGCACTTCACAAATAAGACGATGGATGATGGCCAAATTATGGTTGTCTCTCATAAGACTTTTCATTTTTATTCTTAAATTTTTTAATTTAAATTTCTCAGCTAACAGTTTAAGTTTGGTTTTAGTGCAATTTAAAGTGTCTACCACTGTTTAAAAGGACATTTCATATACCGTGCAGTAACCCTCACATAACTTTTGAACTAGTTGAGATATCGACTTTTTGGAACCTATAAATAAGAAAACCTAAACTATCTTTTTGCGTATTTTTGATATTTTCAGCACTTAAAATGTGGAAAGGGGCGGGAGGAAACATTTTTTTAATGGAAAGGGGGATCGTTTCTTAAATTATTTTAAAGCTTATAAAATACTCTATTTAACTATATATTGCTAAAAAATACGATTTTTAAGATTTTTTTTTCGTATTTTTTTAAATTAAATAATGTAATTAAAGTTAGTTTAAAAGTATAATTTACATTTTTGTAAATAGAAAAAATTCATTTATCAAAAATTGATTGATTGTTTTAAAGAAATTTTGAAGAAAATACCCATTTCAACCCTATTTTAAACCCCAAAAAACAGTCTAAAAAAATAAAAACAATATTTGGTCAAATAGATAATTTTATACGCATTGAAATGATGTATCACACGACACCCTTTTTTATTTAAAACAACGTCCCCCCATATTTTAAGAGCTTAAAACATCAAATATATAAAAAAATATAGTTTGTGTTTTAAATTTTAAGTCTATATATCAACTCGTTCAAAAGTTAAGAGGGTGGGGTTACTGTGTGCTTGAAACACAGTGTTTTCTCTATGGACTCCACAAAATGACTTAGGGAACGTTCAAGTATTACGTAACGCTCCTAGAGGGGAGGTGTTGGGGGTCATTACAGGGGGGGTGTCCAAAATGATCAAAATTTGAAAATACTTGAAAGTTCCCATTACCAGTTAATTTGAATTGCGTGAGTAATTTTACAGAAATAGTATCTTTATACACACCAAAGAATGATTCAACCAGAAGATAATTTTAAATTTTACGTACCTTAACTCACACGGCCTACATCAAAATAAGAAAAAGATTTTTTCACCTACTTTCAATAAACTCAAATCAATAAATTTTTTCACAAAATCCAAACTTGAAACAATACAATCTGATTAAGCAGTGAAATTATTTTAAATGTAAATTTTACTTCTAAACTGTATAATGATGGGAGGAACATATACTCCCACAAAATAAAGGTAATTTTTGAAGACCACAGTACAAAAACGCTGGATTTTTGCTAATTTGAGAGAAAATCTATTTTAAAGTGGAACGAAATTAAAATTTTTAAACTTTTTATATTTTTTTATTATTATACTCTCAAGCTAGAAGAGATTTAAAAAATGGAGTTTTATACAGTGGGGTCCAAAAGTCATCCCGCCTCTTAACTTTTAAATGAGTGAGGATATCGACTTTAAATTTGAAACACGTAAGTAATACAACTTAAACTATTTTTCGTTATAAATCTGATATTTGTAACTTTTAAAATGTGGGCAGGGACTAAGGGGTAATTTTTTAAAATGGAAAGGGTTGTTTTGTGATATATCCTTTTAAAGCTTTTGAACTCCTCTTGACCACATACAGGGTGATCCATAACTGGCATGCCAAAATTTAAGAGGTGATTCTAGATCCAAAAATATAAAAAAAGTTCCTATAAAGGTTGGTCCGGAAATGAGCCCTTAGGGATCTAGGGCCCTTTAAAATTGTAATAAAAATAAGGTTTTTAATTAATAACTCGGGTACCGTTTAAGCTAGAGCGGCGAGCTTTTGCATGCATACTAGTATTAATAAGGGCAATAAGTTTATGTTAATTTATTTTTTTAATTTATCCAGAGGCGTGCCCAGACAGACAAAATATATGAGGCTTAAAACATTTTTGCCCCAAACTTTTTTATGTGTATGTTTTTTGGATTTGTTGTAAAAAATATAGATTTCTAGAGTAAAAATACATATAAAATATTATATAGTGTAACACTGTAGGAGCAACCGTTATCAAAAAAAAATGCAATTAAGAGGAAGTAACATTTTGTGCCACCAAAAACGTTACTTTTTAAAAGGCTATTACTCCTTTAATATTAAATTTAGGTGTTTTGGTGTATAATACTTTTTTGCTCAGTTTTAAATGAAGAATCACCCTGCAGCATTAAAATTTTATTGGTGCTTTTTTTTGTTCCCCATTCAATACGTCCTCTTTGAAGGGCCGTAGCTCCCTTAGGGCTCATTTCCGGACCAACCTTTATAGAAACTTTTTTTCATATTTTTGAATGTAGAATCACCTCTTAAATTTCGGTACGCGAGTTCTGGAACAGGCTGTATTTTTCATTTATTTTACATCTTTTAAGAGTTTAAAATAGGGTTGAAAATGGAAAAAAATAAACATTTTTAAACTAATTTTAAATAATACGAATAAAAATATGCAAAACAAAACTCAAAAAATCGTATTTTTTTTGCAAAATTTTTATTTATTTATTTTTTTATTTAAAAATAAATGGTCGTATCGATAATTTTATTTGCTTTAAAATAAAGTGTGACACAAGATCCCTTTTCATTAAACAAATATCCTACCTATGCCCCACTTACCACATTTTTAAGCCTAAAAATATTAATTATATGCCGAAGATAGTTCAAGTTGTCTTATTTATGTTTTTCAAATTTAAAGTCAATATCTCAACTCGTTCAAAAGTTAAGAGGATGGGGGTGACTTTTTTACCGCTCTGTATTTGCAAAAATTATTAACTTAAATAAAAATTATAAAAATAAAATGAAAAAGGATTAACTCTAAATTTCCAGAAAATGTATTCATTTATAGAAAAAAATAAAATGTTATAGGGTCGCCAAATTTTAATATAGTGTATTATATGAGGGGTATAGAATCAATCGGTGCAATGTCCACATTTTTTTCAAATTGAGTTAGAGATGGCGTTCAAAACAGTTTTTTCCGCTCTATCCAACGTTATAAACGTCGGATCTAAACTAGCAATGTAAGGGTATAAGATAGGCTTAAAATATGCGATTCAGTTTCAAAGAGTACAATGTCCACTCATCAGTTAGTCTACTGTTAAAACCGAAAAAAAGTGGATGATAATGCATTACTTGTTTGTCATTATGGACAGTAGTGCCGAACCGACGAAAATTTAATCTTCTATCCCGGAATCATAGAGTCCGAAGAAGCAGTTGAGGATTCAAACATAAATGAAAATTATTGGCAGACTAACATCTCTACTCTAAATTTCTCTACTCCCTAACATCCCTACTCCATAACATCCCTACTCCACAACAACTCTACTCCGTAACATCTCTACTCCATAACATCTCTGCTCCGTAACAACTCTACTCCACACTATAAGGACTTTATTAGCCACTTAATAATAAATGAGCAGTTCAAAGAACAAATAATCTTCTTCTTCTAGATTATTTTATTTTTTTCGTAGAAAACGTTTATCTTTAAATTCAAATCTAGAACAATCATAAATGAATTATTCTAAAAGCCACAATGACCGCGTACTCTTAATATGAACTAATAAGTAAGTAATTAATAAATTAAATTCATATTTGACAGTGACTTAGCATGACAAATATTCATTTGAGTTAAAACAAGTGGCTAATCGAGTGTCTATAGTGTGGAGTAGAGTTGTTACGGAGTAGAGATGTTATGGAGTAGAGATGTTACGGAGTAGAGTTGTTGTGGAGTAGGGATGTTATGGAGTAGGGATGTTAGGGAGTAGAGAAATTTAGAGTAGAGATGTTAGTCTGCCAAATTATTTACTTTGTGAATTGACGGAAGAGTTTCCCGACAAGCTCGTTTAATAATTATTTTTTCTTAATAAAGTTTTCAGTATTGTTGATTTATTTGTTTTTTAATTCTACACATAAATAGGACTTTTTCTGATAGATGTCAATTTCAGTTTGAAATTCAAAAAGTACTATGTCCGACCTAATAAGTTTCAATAGGTGCAATATCCATTTATTTATTAACCATACTTAAAAAACTATTACGTACTTAATCAAAATCTTATTAAAATTTTACAAAACAAAGAAATTGGCCGACCGAGTGCGTTTTAATTCGTTTTTTGCTTCTGGTGTAAAATTCACATGAGTGGACTTACACCACACTGCACAGTTAATAGGGCACATTTGGGGGTAAACGATTGGGGGTGAGGGGGTAAGATTATGGCAAAACTCCTATTTTTAACGTTTTTTTTTATTGTAATTAAGTTAATTATTATTGTATATTATTAATTTATCACTTATACGAAATATTTTTTTAAATAGCTCAAAAAATGTTATAAAATACATTGTTTTCGAGATATTAACGTTTAAAGCAATATAATGATTTTTTGGGATAACTCATTTAAAAGAATTATATTTCAAATGAAAGGTCTTTTTAAGCCCTACAAAAAAAATGTATACAGCTTTTGCTAGAATATAACGTTTTGGAGATACAGACTTTCAAACTTTAATAAATTATGCAACACGCAGGTGTATTAATGGTTGCCTATTCACACAACTTTCTATTTTATAGCGTTTTAAATTAGTGCCTAGTGCCGCTACGCCCAGAGTGCGGAGAGAATAAAACATCCTCTCATTACGAGTGTGTCAGATACGACAGGAATAGGTTGCAAGTCTTTGAAACTCAAAGACTCAACCAAGAAGAACTAAGAGTTCTCCCCTGGGCCAATATCCTGACTTTTATGGACGGGCAGGTACAAGGAGAACTCAAGTTAGTAAATGGCTGGGATTGCCTGGGGTGACAAAAAGGGCCAGAAATGGCCTACACGGTAAAAATAAATTACATTAGATTACATAGTCCGTAAATGGTAATATGTTGCCATAGACCGGAATGGTAAAAATTACATAGTCCGTAATGGTAATATTTTGCATAGACCGGAACAGTAAAAATTACATAGTCCAGAATGGTAATATTTTCCATAGACAGGAACGCTAAAAATTACATAGTCCAGAATGGTAATATTTTGCATAGACCGGAACGCTAAAAATTACATAGTCCAGAATGGTTTGGACTTTTTGACATAGAGACTTGAAATTAAAAAAAAAATATTTACTACTTAGAAAATGTTTGTTACAAATTACAAGTCTCTGTGTCAAAGCTTTTTTGAAATATCGTAGCGTAAAGTTCATTTGGTTTAATAAACCAAACGATTTGCACCCTTAATAGGAGTATAAACTGCTTACATCTTTCTTTAAATATCTATTGGTTGATAAAGATCGTAATTTATAATGAGTGTAAATTTTAGGCCACAAATAAAGCATTTAAATATCGTACATAAATAATATTTACCTTTTTTTACACTTTCAACACTTTAACCTAGCAGCATGCGTCGCTATCTCTCTAACAATAACAATATTAAACGGTCCGTCTCATGATTCGACGCCTTCTTGGTTATTGTCCAAAGCGCATGCGCGTCTTAAAATAACTTAGCCCGACATTGTAAAATCATGTAAAAATATGTAAATCAATGTAAATATATTATTTTACATTCTTTTACATTATTTTACATTATTTTACATAAATTCATGAATTATGCATAGTCCAGAATAGTAAATTTACTATTCCGTACTATGTAAATTCATGTATTTTTACATTATTTTACTTGCAGTTTTTACAGTGTAGTGCCTAGTGCCGATGTTTTGACAAAATGCTTGCAACTGTTCAACTAGTTTCAACGTTATCCACGCGAAGCCACGCTAACATTATTTCTCACTGAGATTTGTCATTTGCCAAAACTGACAATCATTGTTTTTGTACCATGGTCTTCACATTTTAGTTTCTTTCGAACAAAAGGAATTTTGGTAAATTATAATATATGTAAATCATTCTAAAATTTGGCCGAATATTAATATGTTAAATAACTTTCAATATGTTAATTTAACGGCTTTGATTCATTAAAATAGCCTAGGCTTACTATAACCGTATTCATTCAGTTCCAAAAACTCGGAAGAGTAACATTAGTGTGCTTTGAAAAAAAATAACACGACCGAAATAAAAAATGAAGGTGTTTGTGCTAGTGCTTGCTTTCGTCGCCATGGCAGCAGCCGGTGGTTTGGCAGAAGAAAACGAAATATTTAATCTGTACAACTCGTGCAGTTCTGCGGAAGGTTTTTCCGTTTGTTTGAAGAAAAAAGCCATTTCCTTGCTCGACCAACTCGACCGTAAGAAGAGGTTGTACGAAGGTGAAGGTATTTCTATAACTCGTGAGGAAAATTACGTGCCAGCCCCTGCAACAAGTGAGGAACAGTTGGAAGCCGTTCTTCCCCGCGCTCTGGATGCTAAAGATGAGGCTCTTACTGAGATGGCCATGGATAAATTCTCAAAAATTTTGGGAACTACCAATTTGAAAATCAACTTGGCCAGTCTTGCCGGAGATGACGAATCTACTGTTGAAGAAGGTATTTATTATTACACCGGCAAAATTTTTGACCTCGTTTTTTTTTTAACATTTCTCGACGATTTAGACCTTTTTGAGTCGAAATCAGTAAAAAAATGTTGCGTCCGTCTGTCTGTCGGTGATCTCGATTACTTCATTTCTAAAAAAAATATATCGGCAAACGGTTTTCTCCATATTATTTCTTATAATCTTTTGCGGATTAGATTTTGGGGTAAAAGATTAGGGGTAAGAATGGGGTAAAACTCTTGTTTTTAGCGTTTTGTATTGTTAATTATTATTGAATGTTATTAATTTAGCACTGATATAGATTTTCTAAACCACTAAAAAAATGTATGAGCATTTTTTTCCTAAGGGGCTGTCCATATATTACGTTACGCAAATTGACCAAAATTCATACACTTCATACCCCGTTTCTTTCGTTATTAAAGGGTGTAGAGATTTCATGTTTTGGCTAATAACGCGAGAAACGGGGTACGAAGTGTATGAATTTTGGTCAATTTGCGTTACGTAATATATGGACAGCCCCTAAAAGACATCGTTTTCGAGATATTGGCGTTTAATGTGCAAGTGAAATGTTTTTTTTTATTAACTAACTTATTTATTATCCAACTAAATAAAAGTTCTTTTTAAGCCCTATAAATAATGTTATATACAGTTTTTTGCTAGAATATAACGTTATCGACATACAAAACTTTCAAAATAGTAGTCAATAATATAAAAAAAAATTATAAAACTAAAATTCTAGTGGATTTTTTTTAAACTTTGGCATTATAATCCGTAAAATTAATTCAATATTGTCTTATGCAAATCTGAATTAAATCCGCCTAGATTTTATCTAAACGTTCCATTTTTTGTATAATAAATTTTTTCGAAAAGTTTAATTTTCACACTAAAAATTTTTGATTTTTTATAAAAAATAACACATAATAGATTAAAATTTAAGATTTTTTAGGAAAAGGAACACAAGTTTTGGGTTCATAATTTTTTTTTAGTTTAATTTTTACCCCAATCTTTACCAAAAACGATCCCAGCCTATAACTTTGAATAAGCAACTAATGGTCCAAATTTAAGTTATCGAGTTATCGTGGTCACAAATTTCCCGGACAGACAGACAGACAGACCGACAGACATATTTTTTTTTACGAAAATCATCTTTTTCGGACATAAAACGCCGAGAAAATTTTTTTAAATTCTTTTACCCACTTTCCTCGGAGAAAGTAAAATAAAATTAATTACTTTTAATTAAATTTTTGAACACTGAAATAAAACAATATTTTTTCATTTCAGCCAGAAAGAAGAAGGACAAAAAAGGCATGGGTATGGGACTCATGATGTTGGTCGCCGCCAAAATGGCCGTTTTATTAAAGGTTAAGCTAGCCCTTGCCCTTTTAATGGCCAAAAAAGCACTCATTATTGGTAAAATCGCTCTCATCATCTCGGCCGTCATCTTCTTCAAGAAACTGTTGGCCTCGAAAGGTCACCAGGAAACAAGCTACAGTGTTGCCTACGACCACGGAGGTCACGGAGGTCACGGTGGATGGGAAAAGAGGTCCATCGAGGAAGTCCATGCTTTGCCATACAGCGCATATGCGCCAACTTTGTAGATTTTAGACAAAAACTAATTTATTGTAAAAATTAAATTATTTATTTATTTTTTGGCAATTTACTAGTGATTTATATTAAATTGCTAGATATAATTGTTTAATTTATTTTAAAATAAAAGTATTTTTAGTTAAACTATTATTTATTTTTTCCCCATTTAAATAGGATCTTTACCAAGCTGTTAAGCTGTTCAGAAGTCCGCCCCCTTTTGAAGGGCTTAAGATATCAACTTGAAAATTGGAATACGTCAAGCTAAGCCCCCCTGGCCTTGCTTTGAGCCCCTCTGGCGTTTTCGTTAGGCTCTCCCTGGCATTTTTCAAGCCATCTACATACACTGAAAGAAATTACATTGAAAAGGTGTAAAAAAATACACTCTATAAATGTGTAAATTTTACACCTTTATATAAATGTACATCAACATTGATGTGACACTATACACGTGAGGTGATTTTGACCTAGAGTGTGTATTTTTACATCCATACCTTCTGCAACAATACACTCGGAGCTCAAGAAAGTGTATTTTTATAATCATACCTTTAGCAACAATACACCCGAAGTGTAAAAATCACACTTCTGATGTACAAGCCAGCCAATCGCGGGCGTTAAGCTAGTCACGTGACTCGAGAAGCTGCTTCATCGAGTCCTGTGGTGTCCATTATACCATTATAATTGTTTACGTTTGTAAGAGCGTACGTATAATTTTGTGTGTGCTAGATTTTTCAAAGAAATAAATGTTAAGTGTTGATTTAAAGTAAATATTTAAAAAGTATGATTAATACAATATCCTTAAAACATACATTTTTTAATATATTACTTATTTAGGCGGTAACACTGGCCTGCAAATTTTGATTTGTTAAGACTTGTGTATGTTTTCTGTATCCAGTGTAAACTTTACACACTGGATGTAAAAATATAATACACACCGCATTTATATTAACGCTTTGAGTGTAAATTCACATCAGCAGTAGCTGGAAGTAAATTACCCATGCACGTGGATGTAAAAATTTATCTCAGTTATGCACATTTGACCTTATATTATAAAAAGACTAGCGACCATGATGTCTGCAGACATCCAAGCCAAGCCTGCGGCGCTGTAGATTATGTATGTTGGAATCACGAAAAAACAAGCAAGCTCCTGCTCCAGCCAGAATCTTAGCCAAACCCAAATGTATGAGAAAATTGTAATTAAAATAATTTGCTTATAACGGGTGTTATATAAAATATTTATCTTTTTAAATTCTAGGCAGTTTAAAAAATGCTTGACCTTGATGTTCCAAAAATAAATTGTCTGCGGTGATAAAATATGAATAAAAAAAAAAAAATTAACCCTTAAAATATATTATGAAAACTAAAAAGAAATAGCCAAGACTAGTTTGTTACGTTAAGATTTTCAAAAAGTTTTACCCGCGGCACTAGTAGTAGTAGTAGTAAATTTTTGGGTTGGCCAAAGCCGGACAACTAGGCCATTTCTGGCCCTTTTTGTCACCCCAGGCAATCCCAGCCATTTGAGTCCTCCTTGAACCTGCCCGTCCTTTCAATAAAGGTCAGTATATTGGCCCAGGGGAGATCTCTTAGTTCCTCTTGGTTGAGTCTTTAAGTTTCAAAGACTTGGAACCTGATCCTGTCGTATCTGACGCACTCGGCTAAGTAATGAGAGGATTTTTCATCCTCTCCGCACACTGGGCATAGCGGACTCTCTAGAATCCGCATTGTTGCCAGGTGTTTCCTTAGCCTGCAGTGGCCCGTGAGGACCCCTACAAGTTGTCTGAGTGCAGTTCTTCCTTTTTCCAGCAACCAGTCGGTCTTTGATTTGCTTGGGCCAGCCAGAAAGTCCCTAGCTTGCCGGCAACCGTCGACCGCCCTCCATTGCTCCTTTAGCTTGGTAAAAGCCCACTCGTCGAGAGCGGTCTTTACCTGCTTCCTTGTAACCCCCAATATAGGTTCCGGCCCCGTGCAGGCCATCCCTGATCCGAGTCTTGCAAGTTCATCTGCCTTCTCGTTTCCGGGAATTCCACTATGACCCGGTACCCATACCAGTTGAACGTTTTTGGTCCTTGCTAACTCTTCCAGGGCTTCTGCACACTCCCTGACTGGGAGTGACCTAGTGCTGGGATTGCACAATGCCTTTAGAGCGGCTTGACTGTCCGAGCAGAAATATATATATATATATATATATATATATATATATATATATATATATATATATATATATAACACAAAATTTTGTGGAAAATTCAACTTTAAAGCGACATGGACATTTGCACGGAAAACGTCAAGCGATAGGCCAGGTCTGTTGCCAACCCAAAAGAAAAAAAGTACTAACCTCTTATGGGCCTATAAGAACACGCAAAATGCGTGTTATTATGAGTTTATAAGAGTCGCAAAATAGAAAAATAATATTTGGACCTTATAAAGGCATGGAGAAAATAGAAAAATATATAAACCTTAAAAAAAATTGTAATGGACTTAAAAACTAGTATGGTTAAAACTTATAAAACATTAAAATATTGCAAATTTAAATAAATGGTGAAGGCGATTATTTCATACCACCCTTGGGGCTTTTTCTGGTTACGGCCCTGCAGGCGACAGATGGACGAATTTATTGAAAGTTTTTATAATATGCATATTTTTTATGATGATAAAAACGTTTTTATTCGATTGATTCTAAAAGACACTTTTTGTTCATGTTTTACGGGCGAAAAGTTGAACTTTGTGGCCAAAAAGTTTTTTTCGCCCGCTAACTAAAACTTGTTATTTTAAAGGTTTTTAAAAGAAGATGCTTTACCTTTACTGTAATATTCATAAAGAAATATGACCTTTAGGTCACTTTTGGTCTTAAACTAACTGTTCTTTTTGACCAGAAACAGTTATTATAATCATTTCATAAAAAATAAAAAAAAATCTATAACATAACCTTAAAATATATGTTAACTGATTCATCCACTAAAATAAAAAAAACACAAAATTTCAATTGTAAAATCAATTTCAATATTTATAATATTCATAGAACGGTTCAGAAGTATTACTATTTTTATAACATACACATTTTAACAGAAATTAATCACCAAGCTATAGCTTTTTTAATTTGAAAATGAAACCGCACGCAAAAAAACGATTCAGTTGTTTTTAGCGATTTGATTGGATAGCAATTTGTCATGAATAACTAGATAAGTAATAAGACACTAAAAAGAAATACTTTTTGCAATTTAAAATTAGGTATATTTTAATAATTTATTATAATTAGTAACAATCGAATAAAAAATATTGTATAATACACGGGCAAAAAGTTTAATTTCGATTTCGTCGGTTTATTACCCTCGGACTGGCCCAATCGGCCTGCCCTCGGCTTCTAAAAACCTAATCAATCGAAAAACTTAACTTTTTGCCCTTGTATTATAAATAACTATTATATATAACAATGTTTGATCTAGGGTTATTTTTGAGGATATGGTAAATTACAGGTTTTTTTTTCATATCAAAGCAAAGTATATTTATGTTATTTTTTGCAAATTATATTTTAAGCATCCTTAAAATTATCTACACTTATAAATGCATTAAAACGTCTAATTATCTTGCTGGTAAATAGTACATGCCTAAAAAGATACAGTTTGTTGAAACATTATTCAATAAACCGCTCTACTTAAGAAAATTTAATAAATTATTTAAATTAAATTTTTTGTTAATTAAATCACTTAATTAACAAAAAATAACTGAATGAACAGTTGCAAGCATCAGCATCATCATCATCATCATCATCATCATCATCATCATCAAAACATCGGCCTTATTTTGAAGTTGTGTGAATAAGGGAGCGTTCAAGTATTACGTAAAGAATTTTCTAGTTACGCCTTAATAAAAATTTTAAGATAAGAAAAAAAAATGTAAGGTCCACATTTAGCAAAAAAAGTTTAAATAATAATTCGCATGCGACTTTTGTAGGTTATGTTATGTACAAATCATGATTTTACACGGTTATGTAATAAAATTTGGCTAACACGAATATTTACTTCGCACGTAGTAAAAATATATATTTTACTTTCCCATTTTGAAAATTTTCAAAATTTCGGAAAGCCTTGTATTCATGCAAAAATTTTCAATTTTTTTTTTGTGTATTTTTGCGTTTTATGACGTTTTATGTCGATATAAATCAATTTCGAGCAAAACAAAATTGTCGCTCGGTCGGTCGATCGGTCTGTACGGGAAATCTTGTGGGCACGATAACTTAAGAATGCTTTAAGCTAGAGACTTGAAATGTGGCATACAGGTATGTTACCAAAAGTTCTCGCTCGGGATTGTTTTTTGGGGCAAATGGGGAAAAATAAATTTTTTTTAGAAAAATTTGAAAATTGCTATATATGGGTTTTCAAGGTTGCTGAAATTGAATCTGATAAAAAAACTTTTCTAATTTCACCCCCGAGGGGGTGAGGGGGTAAATATTTTTCAATATTATTAATATTTTTTTCAAAATTGGTATATAGGGGTTTTTGGGGTCGACAAGTATGAATCTGATAATACTTTTTTCTAATTTCATCCCCTGAGGGGTGGGGGTAGTTTTCGTGAAAACTGGTGTATTGGGGTTTTTGAGGTTGCTGAAAGTGAATCTGATAATAACATTTTTCTAAATCCACCCCCTAAGAAGTGGGGGGTAGTTTTCGTAAAAATTGTTATATTGGGGTTTTTGAGGTTGTTGAAAGTGAATCTGATTATAAAAAAATTCTAACTTTACCCCTAAAGGGGCAGAGGGTAGTTTTCGAGAAAATTGGTATACTAAGGTTTTTATGGTTGCTGAAAGTGAATCTGACAATAAAAAATCCCTTTTACGGGCGGAGGTAAAAATGGGAAAGCTCTTTTACTGGGATATTTTAAATAAAAATAAAACACTGTCACAGAAACTTTTACATAGCGCTTGTTTGCCATCTGGTGATCATAGAAAGCCCGATATTCGCATTTTTCCAATGTGCGCTGTTTCACAATGTGCCCCACCGTCCCCTATACTTTAATGGTTAATTTATTTTTATTTGTAGTTTTAATTATTTTCAATTAACAATGCGTTAATCTGAAAATTAGAAACCACAAATACCCATTATTATGCTTTATTTCACTTTTAAAGAGGGCAATTCTGAACTTCTCACGGATCTATTTTAACAAGCAGGATTTTGAACAGCTGGAGAAAATCTTATATTAAAGGACATAAGACACTATTTGGGCGCCCGCGTTTGGAAAACGAGCCGCGAAGAGAGGAGTTTCCTAATGGACGAGTGCGCCAAATGTCTTATGGAAAGAGTTCTTTATACTATTTTATCTATTTGCGCGTTTTATTTTGCTTATAAAGTTTAATTTAGTTTTAAATAATTTTAATACGACTGATTTGGGGAATTTAATGTATTTATTTTGGTAACAATGACAATTTAAAATTTTTAATTTTTTTATTCATTACAAATTTATAAAACGTTACGCCGCGTTACAGAGGGAGAGTGGGTGTCAGTAAAAATGTTGCGTAACACTTAAAAAATCATAAACTTATAAAATGTTTATTGAATCACGTTTTGAACAGTGATATAGGCCTAAGATACGGATTCCTTGCAAATTTTATTGCACACGGCGTGGTTAACAGTTCACTAAATCCTCTAACCAAAAACAAATTAGAGATGGAGAACCATAGCCAATAACCGGTTTTCCGTTAATCGGTTGCGGAAAATACATCAGACCGGTTTTTGATTAAAACACGGAAGCAATAACCGATTAAAACTGGTTTAAACCTTAAAGCAAAATTTCCTTTCATTTTTTTTTACTTTTTGTGAAAAATAAATGTTACGTAACAAATGGGGGGGGGGTCTCGAAAATGTTACGCCGCGTTACATGGTGGGGTCAAAAATGGCCAAATTTTGCATTCCGTAATACTTGAACGTTCCCCAACTTATAAAAAAAATCCCAAAACTGTTTTACAGTTAATAAAAAAGTTACTAAAAATTAAGCTTATTGTAAACCGCAAACCAAACCTACTACAAAACGTAATTATGATACGCAAATAGATAAAAGTCAGTTTCGTTTGATAATAAGACGAACTTAAGTCATTTTTGTGAGGTACCGTTTAAAAGGAACTTTTTTACTTTACTATTATCGGGGGCTTTTGGACTTTATGGGCTTAATAAAATTGACTTCAGGTTTCCATTCGCTAAAACTATGTAAATTAGCCTTCAGAACGCTGCCTTGCTAAGTTGAAAGGTCCTATCTGTATATGTTAAACCTATGTAGATAGGACCTTTCAGCTTAGCACGGCAGAACGTTACTTACATGTCTTCTTTAAATATTTGCCATTATAATTAACCACTTTAAAATTATTTTCTATTAACTGTATATTTATGATTTTTCATATAAACATACAGCCAATGTCCAATATTAAATATAAAACGGTAATAATAATTATAAATGTGTAGTTTTATTATTTTACACATCATTGTACTTTTTGTAATGTGGTAATTTGGGACGTGACTTGATACTAGTACAGGCAATTTAGTACAGTTTTCTATTATATGCTATAATAAATAATATAATAAATATACTATATTTATTATTTATTTAGTTCATGATAAGCAGTACGCGGCGTATTTCCAGTTATAGACCAGTCTTCAAGTTAATAAAAGAGGCTTTACCTGGAAATAATTCAGGGAGTTTAGATTTTTGGTTTATTGGGTAGGGTTTAAGGCTGCAAATAAACAATTTTGCGACATTGAACTCGATTTTTTTAACGTATTTTTCACAAAAACGGACTTTTTAAAATATCTCAAGATTGGTGCATCCTAGAACAAAAAACTTTTGATATGAAAATAAAGAGGACCAAATCTCCAACATTTTTTGTGTCATATTGTTTTTTGTAGAACTTATAGCTAATTCACGGTTCAAAATCAGTTTACTCGAAATAATGGGACACAAATGTGTAAATTATTTTAAAAAAAAAAACAATAATTTTACGTAAATTAAAAAGAAAGTGCCAGACAGATTTTTTAATTTTTACCCAAAATGTTCTCAGGGGCATGCCTAACCGACGATAAAGAACAATTTTGTTTTTTCGAAAAAAACATTAAAAATCTAAAAACGTTTAGTGTAACGTTTAAGAGATATTTTAAAAATCCGTTTTTTGTGAAAAACACGTTGAAAAAATGACAGTTCCAAATCGAGTTCAACGTACCAAAATTGTGTTTTTATTTGCGGCCATTAACCCTACCCAATAAACCAAAAATCAAAACCCCCTGAATTATTTCCAGGTAAAGCCTCCTTTATTGACCTAAAGACTGGACTACAACTGGAAATACGCCGGATACTGATGATAAGGAAAGGTAAAAATGTACCAAAAGTAAAACAAATGACAATTCCCCTTAGGTTCATCTCTTGTTAGTCAAATTTATGTACATTTTGCTTAATAACTTGACTGTAACATAACCTCAAAAATAATTAGAAATAGTTCTCTTCTTATTTTTTTCGCAGTATTTTTATTGTGGCTGTCCAAAAAATATTGTGTGTGCCATGATCGAAATCACTTCTTTGCTGGACTTGCCTTGTTGTTAGTCTCGTATCTCGTTTCGCAAAGACGTTCTTTCTGACGTTCGCCCGGATATGAGGCCTAAGGGTATATCCAAAAAGTAGTTTTTATTAATTATAGTTAATTATCTATGAAACCCCATGTCTTAACATGCTTTAATTTTTCATCTGTGGCTTGGTTCTAAAAGGGCCAATGTCACTTTCACAGCAGCGTTTTCACGTCAACTCTGATGTAATATTTTGAAAACGCTGCTATTGTGCATTGCCCATTTTAGAACCAAGCCAAAGATATAATTTTCATTTGGCAATTTAAAAGGACTGACAAAATGGGATAAGTCACTCTTTTGCCCCTATTTTTTTTTTCTGTATGCATGGCCCCTCCCCTAAGTCCCCCCATGTCAATAGAGTAACAACTTCAAACTACTAGTTTCTTGGACTTATAACAAACATATATAAGTATCTTAGATTAAGTAGTATACTGGGTTTATGAGAAATTCGTAATAAAACAAGAAGTATATTGTTGAATGGTCTATTAACAATAACTTACATAGTAAATCTGTTCATTTAAATAAATAATAAATATAAGTCTTTGTATGGTTGAAAATGATATACTGGCCGGTCAATATAAAATACCTATTAAATAAGAAATAAATTATAAAAAAAATAAATTAATTAAA
The DNA here is from genome assembly GCA_958510825.1 of Brachypterus glaber. Taxonomy (NCBI): domain Eukaryota; kingdom Metazoa; phylum Arthropoda; class Insecta; order Coleoptera; family Kateretidae; genus Brachypterus; species Brachypterus glaber. The sequence continues at coordinate 111,929,891 of OY294044.1, read as the reverse complement.
ATTAAGGTAACAAATTATTTACAAAAGTTATACCCAATTGGTCACATTACCCAGGTAACAAAAACGTCTATTTTTATAGAACTTAGTGATAAAAATTGTATTATTGCCCCAAATTTTAATGCATAACACGTAGTGCATTAAATATATTATATAGCCTGTGAGTAAATCTGCTTTTTGATCCTTTATATATTTTTGTAAAAGACAAAAAACATGGTAAAATATTTTGAACTTAGGGCAATGAGTTAAGGCTATTTTGTCACGACCGTATGGTAATTATGGCAACACTGTATCTATTTTCGTGCGGATATCAGTTTCCACATAAGTATACATATCTATTTTGTATATATACAATATACAATATATTTACTACTAATTCTAATAATAGAAATAGTAGTATTAGATTATTATTCCATCAATCTATTTTCTAATCATCGTACAGAGTGATATTGGTAGACTGACAGTTTCGGGCTGCTGGCCCTCTTCAGTACCAAGAGTCAACTCTGCACGCTGATTAAGAAAACGTTTTTAGACTTTACTCGCAAAAGGAACATAGCCATTAGATTGATGTAGACTTGTGCGCCATCTATTTCTAGATGTAGACAACTACTCATACCTCTCCTTATCTGGAGACTTTGAATGGTAGCAAGTTGAAGACTTGTGTGTCTCAAGCACATAGTACCACTAACTTGCTACCATTCAAAGTCTCCAGATTAGGAGAGGTATCAGTAGTTGTCTACATCTAGAAATAGATGGCGCACAAGTCTACATCAATCTAATGGCTATATTCCTTTTGCGAGTAAAGTCTAAAAACGTTTTCTTAATCAGCGTGCAGAGTTGACTCTTGGTACTGAAGAGGGCCAGCAGCCCGAAACTGTCAGTCTACCAATATCACTCTGTACGATGATTAGAAAATAGATTGATGGAATAATAAATTAATATTTTTATAATTTTGTTTAAAATTAAAAATTTCTGTCCTTAGTAGTATTAGATTATTTTAAAATTATAAAATTGTATTAATTGTATTAACTACCGTCGTAGAAAAAATAGCGTGGAAAACTTGTGTAAAAGTAACTTTTTACAACATACTATTAACAGAAAGTTCTAAATAAATAAATTAAATTAAAAAAATTGAATAGGACTAGATTTCTATTGTGTTTACTGAGGAGCGTACGCATTGTAGGCGATATTTTGCGCATCAACTGATCTTTTGTCCCATCCGCCACCGTGTCCGCCGCTGCTGCCGCCTCCACTGGATTGCCATCCGCCCCCGCTGTGTCCGCCACTGCTGCCATGGCCGCCGCCGCCTCCCTTCATCATCTTCTTGATGATCATGATCAGGGACAAGATTAGTGCGATTTTACCGATGATGAGTGCTTTTTTTGCAATGATGAAAGTTAGAGCGATTTTTCATCGGTAAAAGGGCGGCCATTTTTGCTCCCAGTAACATCATCATGTTGCCCATCATACCGCCTTTTTTGCCGCCACCGCCGCCGCCTTTCTTTTTCCGACCTGAAAGAAAAGAAAAAATGGTAAAAATATAACTAGGTAATATAAATTTTAGTACTGGTATAAATTCCCACAAAAACAAAAAGAACTTGGAAATTTTTCTTTTTATGAACTCTACAGTAAAAAATACAATAATTTTTCTTTAAAATGAAAAGAGTCCCACACTTTAAATTTAATGCTTAAAAACTACATAAATTGTAAATAATATATATTAACATAAAAAAAGTTGTGGAACAATTAGCTTATATAATAAGTCACTCTTAATCGCATAACTTTTTAAAAAATAACACGCGCCAACAAATTTTTAACATTTGAAAGTTGATTTGGATCTGACAACCGATTTTGTGTAATTTAGTTATGTCAAATTCGAATATAACTTCTGTTTTTGTCCATCACGTAAGGGTTTTGAACAACCGCACAGTGGGCCAAGAAAAAAAAACAAGGACAAAATTCTAAATTATTGCATACTATTTTTCATACCGCTGATTTCAAATAAAATAACAAAAAAAAATTCCGCGCCATTAGGGTGGCTTCAAATTTTATGTTTGTTTCGATCTTTCTAAAAGGTCCAAAATGATCAAAATTTGCGTTACGTAATACTTGAACGTTCCCTTATAGCTGAAAAAAATTATACGTGATGGAAAAAAATGCTTGTTTGGACAGAAAATCCGATCATCCGAACATCCGATCACAAAATCCTTGTTGGCCTGTGTAATAACTTCAAATTTGGAATGAGACGACCTTGGTATATTAGTCAATTGTTCGCAAAAACAAAGTTATTCTATATTAAATCATTAAGTTTTAGCACATTTTCTAAAAAATGCCTTTTGTGAGAGCTAAAATATTTTAATTTAAAAAGTCAGCAATATAAATTATGTCAACTAATTCCTGAATTATGGTTCGTTAAGATGATGTATGTCATAATTTCATAATGCTGAATTCTTAAGTTTAAATATCTCGGTTTACAAAGCATCATATTTAAAGTGTGAGATGCCGTTTAAAATAAAATGTCACCTATTGTTTCCCTATTTTATTCAATAAATGGTTAAATGTCCACTTAAGAGTATCATTTCTAAAAAGAGAATATGATTCTCAAAATGAAAATTATTATATTTTTACAATAGTGATTATTTTTATGTGTTAAAAAGTTATAGAAAAAAAAGGGGACACGAAAAATCAATAGTTCAGGGCACTGTGTGTCTACGTTTATTTTGCTATAATTTTCTAACAAATAATCAACAAATTTGAAAAGCAAACTTTTTTTGTATTAAATAATTTGCGTCATCGAGTTTTTGAAACTTTTAACACTCTTCATTAAAAAACGCCCTGTTAATTAATATGTATTTATCTTCATCATTAGAACTGATTATTATACACAACGTTTCGGACCTTTATACTAGACATCTTCAGTGCATTAAAGTTATATGTTGTAATTCTTTATGTTTGACAAAGACTAATATTTTTTTTACACAAAAGAATCACTTAATAGTTATTTATGGTACTAATGGGTAAAGTAAGATATTGCCCATGAGAAAATTAACCTGCGAGGCGTCTGCCAGGCAGGTTAATTTTCGAGAGGGCAATATCGGTTTACCCATGAGTGCCACACAAGGTTTTATCCAATAAATAGCTTAGGAATTCATATTTTTATTAAAAATTTTAATGACATTTACAAGAAAATAATTTGACAAGTGACAGTTGAGTGGGTAAAATAAATTATCCACTCAATAAAGTAAAAGCTACGCGGGGGTTATTATTAAGTTTATCTATTTAAAATAAAGCTGGTTGTCTTATTATCTGTATGTATTGGATAAAGTATTTTTTTTTGTATTTTTTAAAATTTAAATTATCAAAAAATTACCTTCTTCCACTTCGACATCATCATCATCCTTCAAAAATCGAGCCATCGAAATCTCAATGGTGCTTTCCCCAAACAAGTTCGAAAACCTGTCCATTGCTATGTTCGTAAGGGCTTTATCCTTCGCGTCCAGTGAACGCGGCAACGTCGCATCCAGCTGTTCTTCAGTTAAAATAGGCGCTGTGCTGATTTCATTCCGGTTTAGGATCACTCCATCGCCGAGAGAAAATCTTTGCATACGGCCCAATCTGTCGAGGAAACCGATGGCCTTTTTCTTGAAACACTGAGAGAGCCCTTCCGATTTGCTGCATTCATTGTAAAGGTTTAAGGCTTCACGTAATCCTGAGGTTTCATCTGCGAACACTGTGCACGCGCTAAGTACCACTAATAGGTAAGTAAAGTTCATATTGTCGCACTAAGGTAGTACTTACAAGTACTCGAGCTGTTAAGGTTTGAGCGAAGACTAAAAAACCGAATGATCCAAGCGTCGGTTTTATATGTTTGGGTACAAATCATGGCATGCTGGATGAATAGGTCATACTGGTAAATCACTGAATATTTAACGAATTACTTACATCAATTGTCCAAAGTAAATACGCGTTGGTTTGTTGGAGTTTAGTAGGGGAGGTCCGGGTCATGTCGAAAACGTTTTTGCTTGTCAGTTGCGAACAATTAGTCGGAGAGCTGACCATTTTTATTTCGTTATTTGCTCCCAACACTGTATTATATAATATATATTATGTCCTTAGAGTACATTCAAATTAAGCTATTTTCAAATTGCTAGGCTCCGGACCCGGCCTCCAAAACTCTGGCAATGAAGTACCAAAAAAATCTATTTTTAACTTGCCAAGTCATATATATTAAATTGATAACAGTCAGATTAAGATATTTTTTATAGTTATACACAATAATTCTGGGGCCAAGGGGTAAGAACAGTCTTTAAAAAGTTCCTTTGACATATGCAATACTTAATTTTTTTAAAGAAATGAGAATTTATGAAATGACATTTTAATTTAATGAAAATTCATTGAATTTTTAGTGTTGACATATGTCAAATAAACATTTTAAAGCCTTTTTTTACCCCTTGGCCCTACTAAATAATTATGTAAAACTGTGAAAATAGACTAATCTAGATTCTGTTTACGTCACATGTCAAAGTCAGTCGTAATTGTTTTAAAGAATTAATTTTTACAAAATTTAAGTAGTGTTTATATTTATTTTTTAAATAATGAATTATGGTTTATAAAGAATGTGCAAGAAAAGTTGGTATAAAACATTGAACACTGGAATAAAAAAAAGAATGGTTTGCGGAATATGAAGCACTCAAAATTTATTGTTAATATAAACACTCCGTGGTATGAAACACCTACAAGGTCCCTAAAGAGTATAAATAAAAAAAATAATAAATGTAATGTGTTTGACTCGGTAAGGTAAAAACTATATTTTTTCCGGGACCCTATTTCACCACCTTTTCGAGGCTTCTGGCATTCAAAATAACCCGACTCCAAGACCTGTATTTTATATACAAGGTGATTCATTAGGCCTCTTTAGAAACTTTTGGTAATGAAAGGTACATTTAATTTCATGAAGTAATGTTTTCATAAAATTAGGTCTTATCTTTCTTTGTTCACAAGTTATAGCGCTTTTAAAAGTTGAAAAAACGTAGTATCCATGATTAAGCAAAACAAAGTTTAGTAACTACCGTTTTAAATACTCAACTGTCCAAAAAATAGTTTGTTAATATGTCTGATCAGCGATACATTTAGATTAGATAAAGAAAGGGTACTACAGAGCTCTGAAAGGAAGACAAAAATGTAAGTATTTTTAGGTTTTAAAATAAAATTATGCTAATTTTAGGTAAAAATTAAATTTTAAATTGCATTTGAAAGAGTCCCAATGAATACCTAATACTCTCCGACTATACGATTAATTTGATATATATCGACTT
>OY294044.1:111752455-111924379 GCA_958510825.1 Brachypterus glaber | reverse complement strand
TATGGAAGTCTTTGATAGGAAAAACCTCGTCACGGGTGAATAACCACAACTCGTCATAAATAGTGACACAAGTTGATTCGAAACTTAGTTTCAGATTAATCCCTGAAGATGTCTCTAGTAGTAAGAGACGAAACGTCGGAAAGTGAAAATCCATTAACACGGTCTAAACCCGAAAGTGAAAGTTGTTGATATTGACATTTTTAGTGAAAAAAAATGCCATTATCATTTTTTTCAGCGTCCCCCCTCTCCGCCAATAAAAGGTAAAATAAAATTACACATAAATGGTAAAATAAAATTACATAAAAAATTAAATGACATTTTTTGTGTAATTTTATTTTACTTTGCATGTGGTTTTTAAATTTTCTTTTATTGTATATAATTAAAAAAATACGACCAAAACAAAAATTTAACCCCCCTGTAAGGCAATTTTAACGATGCTTAGTAAATTTTTGCTAAATGTGTACGTTTTTAAAAAGGTTTTTTACTGTATAGGGGTGCAATCAAAAAGTTAAAAAGTGAGGAATATATCTTTTTATTAAAATAACTACAAAATTAACAACAATCCTTTTATGACAAGTATAACACAACATTAAAGCTTAAAACTAATAAAAAACAAACGACTTTTCTCCTAAACAGAATTTGAACATAAACAAAGAAGCGCGTTTCTTCTTAAAAATATTTTAACGCAAAAAATGAAAAAAATGATGCGACTATGTCTTTAAAAAGTAAAAAATGCCCAAGAGTCTAACCAAGCTTATTTTAAACGAAACAATAAAGAAAAGCTTTGTTAAACTTTAAGCGTTAAGTAATAATCAAATAACGCCTTATCGACACTGCCAAGCAACAAGGACGTAACTCAAGTTAGACCCATTTTGAGTTATACTCATAGGTAAACGCCTTGAAAAAAGACCCACATGGTGGTACTACTCAGATTTCTCCACAGGCCATTTTAACCAAAAGTTTACCTAAAAACACTAGAGTAAAAAATTTTAAACTTGAATATTATCAGAAACAAACAATAAATAAACAATAAATACTTATACAGTTAAATAGAGAATTTTATAAGCTTTCAAATGACGTATCGCATGGCTTCCTTTTCCACTTTAATCATTTACCCACCCTTAAAAAACAAAAAAAAATATTTTAGAAATTTAGCTGTCGTGAAAAATGACAATATATGAGTTACGGCTTTGTTGCTTGGGGGTATCGTTATGGTAAAATCACAAATTTTGGTTTGGTTGGTATTTTAATATTACAAGTACAGAGAATCAAGTTTAGCGACATTTAAAACATTTTTAGTCTGCCGTAATATTTGAGTGACCTCTTAATCAAGTTATCCGGCTTCTCCGAGTTATCCGATATTTCTCTAAAAATTTGGTTGGTATTAGAACCAAATTAAGCCGTTTTTAATTGAAATTGCGTTAAAATGATTAAATTTATCCTAACTATCCGGCTTACCCGGCATTATCCGACCGTCAAATTGAAACGGGACCACCTCATGAATGCCCTCTTTAAGTTGCAAAAGTTTCATCAAATTCCGTTCATTCGTTCCAAAGTTATGCGGGAACAAACATAAAAAAAACGAAGTCACACGTCAAATTAATAACCTCCTTTTTGGAAGTCGGTTAAAAGTATTTTTAATTAATTTTTCTTTTGCAAAGGTCGCCCCCTTAACATAAGCTAAAATATTGTATCACAATTTTAGTAACAATATGTCGTCGGCTTACAAGTAAAGAGCATTAAGTCAAAAAACATGGTTTTGAGATATTGACTTATTTAACTTTAATTTTTGTTTTTTAGTGTTTGTAATAATTGTTGTTGGAAAAAAAACTACCGCAAATCGCAATGACGTGTTTGGAGATAATAATATCCCATTTGCAGTTAAATAAAAAATAATTGAAGTAGTTTAATTCAACTAAATTTGAAAAAAGACATCGATTTAGCGCGTTTTACTTGTAGAGGTGTTATGGGAAATTTTAATTAAACACTTTTATTTTTCTTCTTTAATCACCCCCCACCCCCGAAATGGAGTTAAAAAATTCTTATTATCAGATTCAGATTCGTCGACCCTAAAAACCCCTATAGGTATACCAATTTTGACGCAAATATTGAAAATATCTAAAAATATTTACGCCTCGCCCCTCGGGGGTGGAGTTACAAAATTATCATATCAAGTATCTAGCTTAAAGCGTTCCTAAGTGATACAAAGAGTATACATATTCTACTTAAATGGAAGAATTAGCTCAGCGGTCTAAGGCATCGATATAGCATTGACACTGAGCCAATGATCGTGAGTTCAAACCTCACTGGCGCCGATTGCCTTTTTCAGTTAATTAATAATTAAAATTTGACGATGGCGTACTCCCTAGATATATTGGTTCGAAAGTCAATTAAAGCCGGTGGTTCCCTTTACTACTAGCCCACACAAGTCCTGGACTTAGGGGATGCTTAATTAAGTAGAATAGTACGAGGTTAAAAAACAAACATACAAACATACAAACATACTTTTTAGTGTATACAAAACGAATAAATGATCTGTATACTATAGTACACTACTTAGTGGGTACAATTTCTCTTCATAAAAGTAATGTACCTTTAATGCAAAGCAATTTAAACATGGCTATAGATAAACTATTAACCTATTACCTTTAACCCAATTTCACAGGTGCATTAAATAAAACTTGATTTACATTGCTATATATTTTTTTTTTAATATTTATTATTAAATAAATTAATTTAATATGATTTAGATATTAAATTGTACTATAGGCCTTCATTCCAGTTTAATAGAATCAGAACTTAACCTAAGAAATCCAGAGTTAATTAAAGTTCCTTTTAAACGTACAAATTGCTCTCAAAATTCACCGATAACACGCATGATTGTGTCTTGCAATAAATATACAGTGCGGTCCAAAAGTGACCCCCCCCTCTTAACTTTTGAACGAGTTGTGATATCGATTTCAAATTTAGAACTCTTAAATAAGACAACTTAAACTATCTTTAAGCTTTGAAATGATGTATCACACGACCCCCCTTTCCGTTTAAAAAAATGTCCCCCCATGCCCCCTGCCCACATTTTAAGAGCTGAAAATATCAAATATATGCTAAAAGATAGTTTACGTTGTCTTATTTAAGAGTTCTAAATTTGAAGTCGATATCTCAACTCGTTCAAAAGTTAAAGGGGAGGGGTGACTTTTGGACCGCACTGTAAATTAAATAGCGGTACGTTTTCAATAAGTGCCTATTCACAAGCTCGTATAAGAACATAAAACATAACAAAGCGATGCCCTGATTGGCTTGATGGGCCGTCATGTATCTTGTAAGCCAATCACGGCATCGCATTCTTATGTTTTATGTTCTTATGCAAGCTTCTGGATATGCCTTAAGTCTACAAAGATTTAAAACTTTTATAAAAAATAAGTTACAAGAAGTTTGAGACACATTACTTTTTTATATACCACTTACATTTAGTTAATTATTCATATTATTGTTGTTTTTATTATTTATTTTTTTATTATTGTAGTTCAATAGTTATTTATATACCAAGGGACTAAACTGGCTGTTTTAGTCCCGCAACAGAAATGCAAAGGACTAAAACAGCCAAGTTTAGTCCTGAGGTATATACACTATTTTTTGCAGGACCAAATATAATTTAAGTAGGTAGATAAAATTAAAATTAAAAACCACGCGTCTAAAATCGGTTGTTTTATTTTCGTAATTTAATCAAGATGCCTGTAAACTGCGAAAAGTCAGTTTCATGGCTATCGCGATTTCAATTGTTTTTTAATATGGTTGACACAAACGTCAAAAAAATGGACGAAGATGATAAAGTTTAAGTTATGTATAAATTGTTATAACAATGTTATTTTTAAAGGTTTTCTTTGTTAAAATCAAATAAATTGGTTTGAATCGCTAATTTATTACAAAACACCACCAAACCTAATTTTTGAACCAGCAAAGCACATAGTAAGTATAATATTTTAATATTATCAAGGTTGCCGTGATTTTTATTCCCTAGGGAAAAAAACGGCAAGTTTAGTCCCGAAAATGAAAGCGTAAAATTAGGTTTTAGTCTTGGTCGTGCAAAAAAAATATTTTTTCTATATGTATTACCTCGTAGGTTTGGGGTTTTCCTGTTTGTACCTCTATGTCCTATAAATAAATAAATAAATAAACTAAATAACTATTAAAAGGTCATTTATTAATTAGTTTAAATAAATTTTACTTTTTATGTAATTGATTCCAGATGGATTATAGACGTCTGTGCGTGAATCACAATAGACCCACCTGTCCCCTACATTATGATGAAGATGTGGGTTATTAATACATACTAATTTTACTATTAGAAATCTTTTTTTATTGATTACGCTTTTTCATTATCATCAGCAATAAAAGAAAAAAATGATGTCTTTGGTACCTACAGTACAGTACCTGGAACTAGGGTGGGGCAAATTAGGCTTTCATTCACAATCAAACAGTAAAGTGTCTTTTTTGTGTATTTTAAAAAGTTGCAATAGTTATTTATATACCAGGGGACTAAAACCGCCACGTTTATTCCTGAGGTAAATACACTATTTTTTGCACGACCAAACATAATTTAGGTAGGTAGATAAAATTAAAATTAAAAACCATGCGTCTAAAATCGGGTGTTTTATTTTCGTAATTTAATCAAGATGCCTGTTTCACGGCTATCGTGATTTCAGTTGTTTTTTTAATATGGTTAACACAAAAAAATGGACGAAGACGATAATTTTTAAGTAATTTAAACATTGCTATTTTTAAAGGTTTTCTTTGTTTACAACAAATAAATTCGTTTGAATCGCTTATTTATTACAAAACATCACCAAACCTAATTTTTGTATCAGTAAAGCACATAGCATGTATGGTATTTTAATATTATCAAGATTTTCGTGATTTTTTTTCCCTTGCGAAAAAAACGGCAAGTTTAGTCCCGAAAATGAAAGCGTAAAATTAAGGTTTAGTCTTGGTCGTGCTAAAAAGTATATTATTCTTATTTAATTTTTAGCAAATTAAAAAAGTTACCAATGGCAGAAAAGAGCTCTTTTCTAACCTGTTTTGGCTTTAGACATTACCTATAGGGACAAAAAACATATTTGTACGTTTTTTGTTGCTGTTGACACAAATATGCTTATTTTAATAATTTTAAACATAGACAAAAACAAAGAAAGTTTAAGATTTAAAACAAAAAAGAATCAGTCAAATCCATTAAGCATTTGTCAAAATATTTAAATTTAAAAAAATTAAAACATTTTAGCTGGCCCGATTTCCTTGCACCCAAGTGTATGTTAATCATTAGAGAAAGAAAAAGATGGAAGTTCCGAATTTTGGAAAAAAATTAAAAGACCACAGGGGCAAACCCCTAAGTATTAGAGCCTAAGTGTCATAAACTTTTAGAATAGGTCCGCTTAGCTCTATTTAAGTTTCCTTGTAGGTAAAAAATGCCGTTATATTATTTTGTTTCAAAATTCATTTTGTAGCCCATACTCGTTTCAGCTTTTTTCACTCCACTCTAGGAGGTACTCATAAACCAATAAAAGTAGGTACCTATAAACCTATAAAAGTACCAGGAAAATAATTATACTTGTATTAATGTGATTAATGTTACTGCCTACGGATGTGTGTGGAAAGACATTCTTTAGTTTTTTATTGTAATGTAATGTAATTTAATTGTAATTGTAATTGTAATGGTTTATTGTCGTTCTAGGACCTATTTTTATAGGTATTTTACACTATATTAGACAGTTATAACACAATAAATTTTGATGGATACTCTTCAATCTTCTCAAAAAATAATTTCATTATTTTTTTCCATTATAATCAATAATTTTGATAAAAATATAAATAAAAAAATATTGACAGTTTTTCTACTACCTAATTAAGTGTTTTAGTTCGTGTAAAGATGCAAGTCGCTTGCAAAACAAATTTACACTACGATATATTTCAAAAACGCTTTGACCTAGAGACTTGAAATTTGGAACACAGATTTTCTAAGTAGCACAAAAAAATTGTTTCAAATTTCAAGTCTCTATGTCAATGCGTTCTTGAAATATCGTAGTGTAAATTTATTTTTAACTGATATTTGGACTAGCTTTAGGTAGTAGAAAAAATACTATATGCACCACGTATGCGATATATCTTAAGTGTTCTCGACTGATTTTTTGCCTCGACTCTGTCTCAGCAAAAAAACTCGAACACTTAAGACTTAGTTCGCATACTAGGTGTATAACATACGATTTTTAATGTTCGTGTAAAGATTCTTCTACACCATCAGAAAATGTTTACACACTTGTCCGCAAGGGCGTAGATAATATAAAAAGACACCTGCTTACCAAATTTCAAGACGCTAGCTCAAACCGTTCTTAAGTTATCGTGGATACAGACAGACAGACCGACAGACAGACATAAGATGATTTAAGCAAAAAAATTATTTTTTTTTGATCACAATACTTTCTTTTATGAGAAAGTAAAAAAGTCAAATTTACATTTTTTTATAGGATCATTCAATAAAAAAACATATTTTTTTGTCCCCTGGGGGGGTAATTACCCCATTACCCCATTACCCAATTATCCCCCTCATCTACTCCCTTGTTTGTCCGTATCTAAATTGACACAGAACCGTATTAAATTGGGTAAAAAATAGTTTTTTTTGTAAAATTTACACATTTTAACACATTTTCGTACTAATTCACGTCTTAACGGTCGAGTGTGTTAACGTTTTTCTTAGTGTATACTAAGAAAAATGGCATTATTTATTTATTTTATTTTATTTATTTATTTTATTCCTGACCGAAAATCAGTTAGAACTGGTGACTCGGCCTAATATACAGTTTATAATACATAATATTTTTTTTTAACAATAAATACTTATAAAAAATAAAAAAATAGAAGAGAAAATTTTAACTAAAAATGTTTTAAATTATCATAATTATAAACTAAAAATACAATAAAAATATAACAATTTAACAAAAAAATTTATACATATCACAGATTTTAAGTATAGTGCACAGTCTTTTTAATAAACAATCTCATGTTTCTAATACTTTTTACATCAGCAGGTACTTTGTTGTTTTATTCCTTGATATATAGGAGCTTCTTGAGAGAATGCTGTTGCGGCCAACTGTTGTCTAATATTTGTTGCACTTCTCGTCGGGTGACCGTGTATATCATCTTGTTTTTGTAAAGTAATGGAACTTTTTAGTTTTTTATTTACAATACAATATATTAATTTTAAAAGTTCAGTGTTTTTAATTTTAACCACATTATTAAATTTTGTCCTGGTGAAGAGTTCAATAGTAGAGAAGCGATGATCAAATCCATAAAGTAATTTTAGAACTTTATTTTGTGTCCGTTGGAGCTTATTTAAATAAATTTGGGCTGTATTGCCCCAGCAGGGCATTAAATATCGTATATGTGGTTCTACGCACCCATAATAGAGTAACCTTTTACTATTGTTGTTAAGTAATACTGAAGACCTTTTTAATGCTGAAACCAGAGAAACAATTTTGCTATTTATTTTAGATATATGAGCTTTCCAATTTAGTTTCCAAACCAAGATATTTATATTCATGAACTTTATTTAATTTTTCATTATCAACCAATATGTCAATGCATGGGCATTGGGTATTTTTATTTTTAAATAGCATGTACACGGTTTTTTCCTTGTTCATGGTGAGTTTGTTTCTAGAAAGCCAGAGTTTGTATTTTTTTAAGTCAGCATTATAACATCCCAATTCTCAATACAATACAATACAATAACTACCCTGCTTTGCAACATCTATACTTTATAACTCCTCTTACACTACAAAATCTCTACTCTTTGTCGAGACAGGTTTTTAGACCGGGTCGATCGCCCATAAAGTACGAAAAATTTCATTTAAAACAGTGTTTCACATTTGAAATTTGATGCTCTACGGGTGAAAATATTTAAGTTCAAAAATTTGGTTTTATGACTATTAGTTGTTATTTCATTTCGGCAAGCTGTTGACACCAAACCTAAATTTTTGAATCTAAATAACTGGGCTCAGACAGCACCAAAAACAAAATATAAGGAAATTTTGTAATTTACCCACAAGATTGGCTTCAGACTTCCATTAGTACTTTTTCTGGCGGATAGTAGTGATAAGAAACGTTATGCTCAGAAACTCAGAAACTGAGAAACATATACATAGTATGTGCGTGTCTGTATATAGGGCCCTGTTTTGGTAAAGAATAATTTTTTGCCTAGTTTTAAATGAAGAATCACCCTGCAGCATTAAAATTTTATTGATGCTTTTTTTTGTTCCCCATTAAATATGGCATCTTTGAAGGGCCGTAGCTCCCTTAGGGCTCATTTCTGGACCAACCTTTATAGAAACTTTTTCATATTTTTGGATTTAGAATCACCTCTTAAATTTTGGCATGGCAGTTACTGATCACCCTGTATATATGGTTTAATCGTATTAAATACACTTATCAGTACAGCATACTACATATACAGGGTGTTCCGTGAGGAAAGGGAAATATTTTAAAGATGTATTCTAGAGGTCAAAATAAGAAAAAAGTTCTTATAAACAAATGTCCAAAAACGATTCGTAAGGGAGCTACGCCCCTTCAAAGGGGTCCCAAAATTTCGATTTTTTATTAATAACTTCGGAACCCTTTGTGTTATAGCATCGAGGTTTAGCACGTGATCTATGCTTTATAAAGCCTATCAGCCAATGGTATTTGCATGTAGTTACTTTAACCAGGGGCGTCCGTAATGGGGGGTCTTATCACTTTTTTGCCCAAAACTTCTTCTGCTCAACTTTTTTGTGGGTTTATTTTTAGAATATTATAACCAAGGTAAAAACACATAAAAAAGGTACTCTTGTTGTAATACCATAGGACTAACTGTTTTCGAAAAAAATACAATTAAAGGCAAACTTACACCTTTCTAGAACCAAAAATTAAAACTAAAAAGTCCAAACCATAATTTTAATTTTGCAGTGTGATTCTACATCAAAAGCTAAGAAAAAAAGTTTTTTACATGTAGGTTCAAAAATCGATTTTAAAGGTACCATCACGCTTCAAAACTTTTGGAGACCATAACTCCCTCAGCATTGATTTTTGGAATTACCTGTATACAAACTTTTTTTCTTAGTTTTTGGTGTACAGTTAACCTACACTATTGAAATTTTGGTTTTCAACAATTTTTGTGTTTAATTTTTGGTTCTTGAAACTTGTAATTTTGCCTTTAATTGTATTTTTATCGAAAACGGTTAATCCTAAAGTATTTTAGCAAGAGTACCTTTTTAATGTGTTTTTACCTAAAGAATACTATTCCAATAATAAACCCACAAAAAACTTTAACAGAAAAAAGTTTGGGGCAAAAAAGTGATTAGACTCCTCTTGTCGCACGCCCCTGGTTTAAGTGACTACATGCAAATACCATTGGCTAATAGGCCTTATTAAGAATAGATCACATGCAAAACCTTGTTGCTATAACACAAAGGGTTCCTAAGTTATTAATTAAAAATTAAATTTTTGGTACCCCATTTGAAGGGGCGTAGCTCCCTTATGAGCCGTTTGTGGACATATGTTTATGGGAACTTTTTTTCTTATTTTGACCTATAGAACATATTCTTTAAATATTTCCCTTTCCTCACGGAACACCCTGTATATACAGGGCGGGCCAATTAAGACGTACAGGGCGTTTTTTGGAGTTATTTCTAAAGCTGCCAATTTAAAATTGATACTATTGATTATAGACCCAATAAGCTATAAATCTGACTAAACAAAATTTTTTAACTAGCTTTGGTTTTGGAGTTACGGTCATATGAAACTGAATTTAATTGGTAAACTTTAGTTAAAACTTCTAAAATCTGAAAAACTGTTGCGTTTTCTTTAAAGTTCCATACTTTTCATAACTAATAACGTTAGTTTTAAGACAAAAAACTGAAATTAAAAAATAGTTATTTTTAAAATTTTTTAACAGTGTATGAGTTGAACGCAAGTAGATAAAGCTTGCTGTGACACTTTACTAAATCTTGTAAAATGACAATTCACTTGTCAGTGGTTTGAATAATTTTGAAAATGTTAGTTTTTTATTTATGAACAAGACAAATACTTAATAATTATAATAAAAAATAGATATTTAGAAAAATAAAATAATAGCATGTATTAGGAAGTTACAGTTTGTAAACCATGGTTTGGCGAAAAATTATTATTCAGTGAGAAGTTTTAAAATTATAACTTGGAAGTGATAAAAGATTATAAATAAGCAAGAAAAGCCTGGTGCATGTTTATTTTTCATAAAAATAGTGCAGTTTTACCTCGAGTTTTACTTAAATTTGGGTTTTACTTGTCTCGGAAGCCAAGAGATACAAGAGCTAATACAATGAACTAAATTATACTTCTAATTGCTTAACTTAAATAAAAATTCAAATACGTATCTATTTAGTTTTTTTTATTTGTTTTTAGTTATAAATTTATTGTGTAGATCTTATTTTTATAAAAGTTCTTAAAACGTTCAAAAACTACATTTATTCAAATTATGCTGGTTGGTTATAAAATTCAGAAGCACTTTTAACTGATTCCTATTTTTTAATCCATTTTTCACTAATTTATCAAAAAAATAAGTTTATTTTTTAATTTCGAACATAGTTATTGCGAAAGAAAAAGTCAGTTGACATCATAGGTAAAATAAATTGACATTTATGAAAGACTCACGATTAGAAAATTTTTATCACAGCAAACTAAATAAAATCATTTTATTTAAATACACTGTAAGAAAATTTTAAAATTATTAATTTTTCAATTTAGATTTTTTGTTTAAAAAATCGAGTTACTAGTTACAAAAAGTATTGAACGTTAAAGAAAAAGCAAATATTTTTAGATTTTCAAGTTTTTAACTAAACTTTATCATTGAAATTCAGTTTCATATGGCCGCAACTCCAAAATAAAAGCTAGTTAAAATGTTTTGTTTGGTCAGACTAATAGCTTATTGGGTCTATAATCAATAGTTTTAATTTTAAATTGATAGCTTTAGAAATAACGCCAAAAAATTCCCTATACGTCTTAGATGGCCCGCCCTGTATAATTATTAACTTATTATTAACTAGACTAAAACAGTTTGTGTAAATTTTCACATACGGTCACCAGTTTAAAATATTCAATATAATTTCAATAATACTACATTAAAATGTAGTAACAAAGTAAAATTTCTGGGCGTCACTCTTGATATGAACCTAAACTGGTCATTTCACATTGGGGATCTCTGCTCTAGATTAAATAAGTTCTTTTTTGCACTGAGAACCCTTAAATCAAGCCTTCCTCAAAAAGACCTTCTTGGTGTGTACTATGCTATGGTCTACAGCAGTATCAGTTATAATATTGTAGCTTGGGGTCAAGCCACTGAGGCACTTAGAGTTTTTAAGTCACAGAAAAGGATCATTCGTTTGATCTTTAACTTAAAATATAGGGAATCCTGCAGGAACACTTTCAGATCTCAAAGAGTTTTAACCTTGGCGTCAATCTATATTTATAGACTGCTAACCCACATTCACAAGAACAAGAAGGAATTCCCAACTCACTCGCAAACCCACTCGCAAAATACCAGGAATAATTCCAATTTTAAGCTAGATAGACACAGAAAGGTGTTCTTTACTAAGTCTGCCAGATATTCCGGTTGCTTCTTGTATAACAAACTAACATCAGAATTTAAAAATATACCTCTAAATAAATTTAAGAATAATCTAAAAAAGTTTTTACTAGATGGAGGTTTTTACAGCATAGATGAATTTATTATGGGTTGCTCTGAACATGTAACTTCCATAATATAGGCATATATGTTTTTATATGTGTTTTTTCTTAAATATCTTAATCTATTTATTATTGACGAGTCCATACTATTGTAAATAGTTTTTATAAGACAATAAAGTAATTCTAATTCTAATTCTAATTCTAATTAAATATTAATGTAAGGTTATGTTTTAGAATAATCGTAAAATAGTATATTCTATAACTAGTATGGAATAGACAATATTCCGCGCGAGCGGAAAGTTTGTCATACGAGCCGGCAGGCGAGTATGATGGTCCCGCGAGCGCGGAATGACTATTCCATACGTATTGTAGACTATACTTTTTCTTCGACTGCAAATATGAAAACTGTATGGCTTTAAACTGCGGACAAGGTTAAAAACAATGTTTTTTGTGACTCGACATTGTATACGCAACAAAACACATATTTTTTAATAAAGAAATTAATGTTATTTAATAATTTTATCAAATCAGTAGTTAAAAAAGATTTTTTATTTAATTTTAGCACATATTTACAAATTATAATGCAAACATTGAAGGTTATGTCAGATATATAAGGTTTAAATATTTAAGAATGGAGCAGTTTTAATTTTTTGAACTAAATTGATAAAAAGCTGGTCAAATATTAAGAAAAACTAATAAACTTTATGTAATTTTAACGCCAAACTTTAAATTGCATTAAATTAATCAATATTCCATGGTAAAATATATTTATTTTTGCTAATTTTGCTACAGTTTTCTTTACTTTTATAAACAAGAAATAGCACTACATGTGATCATTCTAACACTTGATACGGAATATTCATACCATATCTAGAGCTAGAATGGATTCATTCTGTGTTTGAAAAGTGTGTGTATTTGCTTACATTCTAAAGCAGTCGTAGAAAAATTGTATTCTATACCTACAAGTTGTCAAAACGTTTTGTATTAATATTTTTAGATTTTTCTATGAGTGTAACGAAATAAATTACAAACAACTTAACGATGATTAGGTTATTATCGTATTACATAAAATGATAATATGTATATTATAGTTTTAATAAGCATGTATAACCGGATTTTAGTAATGTGTATCTCTATAAATTAAATCATAAGTTATATCAACTATTAGTAAGTGAAAGGCTTCAATTGCTTTTCATCTTACATTGTAATGCGCTTTAGTGATACTAATTAGAGAAAATAAACGTTTTTCTTTTTTTTATTAATTTAATTAAGGATTAAACATTGGAATTACATTTTAACTATATATTGTTCGAAAGATAAAACAATTTTCATCCAAATCCTAAGGACTGCTTTTTTAAACGTTTTTTTTTTGTTTTTTTGAAAAAAAAAATTTTTTCAAAAAAAGTTTCTTTTACGAAAAAGAAAATAAAATAAAATGTTTTTTAAAAAACTTGCTTTAACCCTATTTTACCCACTTACCCCACACCGATTTTTACCAAAAATAATCTCTAAAGCCTAGAAATTTGGATAATAAACCTATGATCCAAATTTAAAGTTTGAGTTATCGTGGTCACAAATTTTCCGGACAAACAGACAGACTGACCGACAGACAGACAGTTTTTTTTAGGGAAATCGTATTTTTTGGATATAAAACGTCGAGAAACATGAAAAAAAAGCAATAAAAATGTTTCAATTTTTCTTACTAACGCAAGACTTTCCTTGGGCCCAAGGGGAAAGTAATTGACTTTTAAAAGGAAATTTAAAAATATTTTTTTTTATATTTTTGGGTTTTCTCTTTATCTTGTCACATGCTGCTTTTTAGTTTAGCGTTGCTAAAAATTTTGACTACGAGATCTGAGCTAAAAGGCAGTAAGTCCCATTTTCTTTTTAAATAAATAATTAATAATTGCGAAACTTGTGTTATAATAAAGGTACTTTAAACCTAAATTTATACGCCCACTTTCTCGATTCTACCTATAACACAAGGGTGTGGCTAAGACGATTTACTGTTTTTGCCATTATCTCAGTTTTATTTAATATGGAGTTGCTGCTTTTTAGGGTAGTAGGGCAGTATAGTTATCTGTATACAGCTAATACAGTCATGTACAAATACAGCTATAACTATAATAACTATTATTCATGGAACCAGGACGCATCTCTTGACACCAAATTCATAAAAAATGAACGAGTTTTTTGTTTTTGCTCTTTATAAATCCCTGATGATAGCAGTCCAAATAGGCAAAACCTGGACTTTTAGACTGTAAAGCAAATTTCTTATTTTATGCTGATGATAAAACGAATATAGTCGAAACGTGGGCCAATACAATTATAACTATAATAACTACTATTATTTAGGTGACTAATACGCATTGTTTAATACCTCATTTACAAAAATCGGATAAGTTTTTCACTTTGGCTCATTATAAATACCCGATTATCAGTATTCGGCGTAAACTCAGTTATGACTCATCAACTTTGAAAATAAACACAGAAACATAGGCTTACGGAATAATTTTGCCGAATTATGAGGGAAATTTTTATAAATCAAAACACTTGACGACTAATTTGTGTCCCACAACAATATTAACTATACATACGTATATCGGTGGTTTTCAAAGAAAAAAACGACATTCGATTTTTATCTTTTAAGAATACGAAAGTTTTTAATTTTTATTTGTCGATAACTTTTTTCCCACCTTACTCGTTTAAATGGAATCATTAAAAAAAGTCAAGATAAAAAGAAATAAAAATGTAAACATTTAAAACCTCGCCTCAACGCTAGAGTCGACTCAGCGCCTATGCGAGTAATGGAAATTCGCCGACGTTGACGCGAGGTTTTAAATATTTACATTTTTAATGGCTGATTATCTATAAAAAATGGCTGATTATCTATAAAAAATGGCTGATTATCTATAAAGATAACATTATGTATTTTGTGCGTGACTTCTCATTGTTATTTATTTGTTTATTATGTTATTATTTATTTTTTTGTATGATTATTATTTATTTAGTTAGGTATTTATTTTTTAGTTATTCATAAATTATTTATTATTATTATTGACAACATTCATATTCAAAATTGTAAATCTTAGTGTTTCTACAATTTTAATTAATGAATAAAGGATATTCTATTCTATTCTATTCTATTCTATTCTATTCCATTTCTTTTATCTTGATTTTTTTAATGATTCCATTTAAACGAGTAAGGTGAGAAAAAAGATAATCTGTGACGCCTCGCAACGAAAATTAGTTAAGCGTATAACTAAAGTAAATTATCAAGATCTCTCCAACTGCATATCAGAGACTGACTGGGACTCTTTGCTTTCTTCGAATAACATCAACGAAAACTGGTCAGCTTTTGTGAAACAATTACAACAACTTGTTAATAAGTGCTCTAGCCACAAAAATGTATCCTCTGTTCCAACTAAGCCCTGGATTTCTGACCAAATTTTGCGCGATGTAAAAAGAAAAAAATCGCTATGGCAAAAATTTTACCGCTCAAGAAACCCCAGAGACTACATTTCAGCTCAATTACAGTGCTGTGGAATGGTACAAATATACATACACACATACATAGACTGTTAAACACCTTACCCTCCTTTCTTGGTCAGTCGGGTATAGTATATTCTATAACTTGTATGGAATAGACAATATTCCGCGCGAGCGGAAAGTTTGTCATACGAGCCGGGAGGCGAGTATGACGGTCCCGCGAGCGCGGAATGACTATTCCATACGTGTTGTAGACTATACTTTTTCTTCGACTGCAAATATGGAAACACTGTATGACTTTAAACTGCGGACAAGGTTAAAAACCATGTTTTTTGTGACTCGACATTGCAAATGCAACAAAACACATATTTTTAAATAACGCAATTAATGTTATTTAATAACTTTATCAAATCAGTACTTAAAAAAGATTTTTATTTAATTTTAGCACATATTTACAAATTATAATGCAAAAATTAAAGGTTATGTCAGATCGTTGTGATGGAGCAGTTTTAATTTTTTGAACTAAATTGATAAAAGACTGGCCAAATATTAAGAAAAACTAATGAACTTTTTGTAATTTTAACGCAAAACTTTAAATTGCATTAAATTATTCAATGGTTCATGGTAAAATGTATATATTTTTGCTAATTTTGCTACAGTTTTCTTTACTTTCATAAGCAAGATATGGCACTAAATGTGCTCATTCTAACACTTGCTACGGAATATTCATACCATATTTAGAGCTAGAATGGATTAATGTGTTTGAAAAGTGTGTGTATTTGCTTACATTCTAAAGCAGTCGTAGAAAAAAATTATATCCTTTCATTTAAGTTGAACTGTGTTTAACTATTTATAAAAACGTTTTAGTTTAAAGATTGCATAAATTATTATTAATTACCATTTTGTCTGATTGTTGTTCCAAAACGAGGGGAAAATAATAATAATTAACTACATAAATAATTCATTAATTAATTTAAATTAATTAATTTATTAAAACAATTATGTACATTCTCATTGATTTCTTTTTCATTATATTTTGATTCTCGCATTTTTAATGACAATAAAGAATTGTTAATGAAAATTATTAATTACTTTTTTCTGTGATCTACTTGAGTTTAAGGATGTAGATAGCATTGTTAATAAGCAGTATTCGGCGTAAACTCAGTTATGACTCATCAACGTTGAAAATAAACACAGAAACATAGGCTTACGGAATAATTTTGCCGAATTATGAGGGAAATTTTTATAAATCGAAACATTTGAAGAATAATTTGTTACCCACAACATTATTAACTATACATATTAACTATACATAAGTATATATATGGGTGTTTTTCAAAGAAAAAAACGACATTAAATTTTTATCTTTTAAGAATACGAAAGTTTTTAATTTTTATTTGTCGGTAACTTTTTTCCCACCTTACTCGTTTAAATGGAATCATTAAAAAAAGTCAAGATAAAAAGAAATAAAAATGTAAATATTTAAAACCTCGCCTCAACGCTAGAGTCGACGCGGCGCCTATGCGAGTACTGGAAATTCGCCGACTACTGTTAATAAGTACTTTTGACCAGGGCCGGATTCAGGGGGGGAAGGGGGTAGATTCCTTGGGGCCCGGGCTCGAGGGGGCCCGGCTTCGACAATTTATTTTAGTTAACAATAAATGGTTTATTTATTTATACTCCCTCCAGAACGATAATGGCGCCAAAACAAGTAAATATACAGAGCCTTTTTCAAGTGGGCCATAGACCTTAAAAATTTTAAGTTCAAATTCGTAAAAAAAAAATTCCCCCTCCCGCCCTCTCCAAAATGTAAAAAATTGTTTTTGGACATAACTATTTTAGTATCGACAATAGCATATGTATTTTTATATTATCTTGGACTTGTTCGTATTTCAGCAAAATTGGTTGGGGGGAAGGGGGCTAAAAGGGAGGTTAAATTTTTGCTTTGGTCGTATTTTTTTAATTATACAATAGAACAAAAATTTAAAAACCACATGCAAGGTAAAATAAAATTGCACAAAATGTTATTGTATTTTTTTTTAGCGCCCCCCCTTTCTCCAAATAAGGGAAAATTTTAAGAAACATATAAAATGTAAAATAAAATTACACAAAATGTTTATTATTTCATCAATCTATTTTCTAATCATAGTACAGAGTGATATTGGTAGACTGGCAGTTTCGGGCTGCTGGCCCTCTTCAGTACCAAGAGTCAACTCTGTACGCTGATTAAGAAAACGGTTTTAGACTTTATTCGCAAAAGGAATATAGCCATTAGATTGATGTAGACTTGTGCGCCATCTTTTGCTAGATGTAGACAACTACTCATACCTCTCCTAGTCTGGAGATTTTGAATGTTAGGAAGTTGAAGACTTGTGTGTCTCAAGCACATAGTACCACTAACGAGTGGTTAGGCTTAGAATTATCAAGGACAGAAATTTTTAATTATAAACAAAATTATAAAAATATTAATTTATTATTTCATCAATCTATTTTCTAATCATCGTACAGAGTGATATTGGTAGACTGGCAGTTTCGGGCTGCTGGCCCTCTTCAGTACCAAGAGTCAACTCTGCACGCTGATTAAGAAAACGGTTTTAGACTTTTTCGCAAAAGGAATATAGCCATTAGATTGATGTATACTTGTGCGCCATCTATTGCTAGATGTAGACAACTACTCATACCTCTCCTAGTCTGGAGACTTCGAATGGTAGCAAGTTGAAGACTTGTGTGTCTCAAGCACATAGTACCACTAACGAGTGGTTAGGCGTAGAATTATCAAGGACAGAAATTTTTAATTTTAAACAAAATTATAAAAATATTAATTTATTATTCCATCAATCTATTTTTTAATCATCGTACAGAGTGATATTGGTAGACTGACGGTTTCGGGCTGCTTGCCCTCTTCAGTACCAAGAGTCAACTCTGCACGCTGATTAAGAAAACGGTTTTAGACTTTTTCGCAAAAGGAATATAGCCATTAGATTGATGTATACTTGTGCGCCATCTATTGCTAGATGTAGACAACTACTCATACCTCTCCTAGTCTGGAGACTTCGAATGGTAGCAAGTTGAAGACTTGTGTGTCTCAAGCACATAGTACCACTAACGAGTGGTTAGGCGTAGAATTATCAAGGACATAAATTTTTAATTTTAAACAAAATTATAAAAATATTAATTTATTATTTCATCAATCTATTTTTTAATCATCGTACAGAGTGATATTGGTAGACTGACAGTTTCGGGCTGCTGGCCCTCTTCAGTACCAAGAGTCAACTCTGCACGCTGATTAAGAAAACGGTTTTAGACCTTATTCGCAAAAGGAATATAGCCATTAGATTGATGTAGACTTGTGCGCCATCTATTGCTAGATGTAGACAACTACTCATACCTCTCCTGGTCTGGAGACTTTGAATTGTAGCAGTCTACCAATATTACTCTGTACGATGATTAGAAAGTAGATTGATGGAATAATAAATTAATATTTTTATAATTTTGTTTAAAATTTCTGTCCTTCTTAGTACTCAAGTTTTAATCAGTCTGTATTAATAAACCCTAGCATTGGTATAAAAATATTTATTTAATTACACGTTTTAATAATAAAACAAAAAATATCACAGTAATTAGAAATATTACACATTCCTAAGACGAAATTGATATTGAATAATATCCAATTACTTGAATAAAAAGAGTAAATTTATTTTTTCAATTAAAAAATAAATTATTAAACTAATTCAGAAAAATAAATTAAATAAATAAAATAATTTAAAATTAAGTTTAAAGTTATTGTTGCTTCCATCCATTGTAAGCGAGGTCTTGGGCTACTGATTTCTTGTCCCATCCTCCATGTCCCCCATGGTCCCCACCTCCTTGAATGTCACCTCCTCCAGATTGCCAGCCCCCGTGGCCACCTCCGTAACCACCATCGTCATGGTGATCATGGTGAACTTCATGGTGCGCCGACTCATGGTATCCTCCGTGAACATGTTTCACTTGGGTTTGCCCATGTCCTTTAGAGGCAAACAATTTTTTAAGGGCGATGATTCCAGCGAGCAAGAGGGCCACTTTAGAGATGATGAGGGCTTTTTTGGCCAATAAGAATAGACCGGTGATAAGGATTGGGATTAAACCGACAAATTTGGCTGTAATCATCATGAAGAGTTCGCCCAAACCGGATTTTTTCAAGATTTTCTTCAGCTTCTTCTTCTTTTTCTTGTCCTCTCGTCCTTTAAAAAACAAAAAAAGATTAGTTTAAATGATGTATAGAAAAAAACTATCTTTAAATATAAAGAACATGTTTTTTATGGGAGCGAGAGTATTTTTAAAGTAAATATATGTGTTTTCAAAGCTAAGAAACATATTTTTTCTTTAATCTAAACCAATAGCTAGGTTTAAAGGTTGATTTATGCAAAAATTAACGAAATTACTAGAATTATAATTAATTTTATGTGTATATAAGGACATAAATTTTATCATCTTATTCTAGTTCTAATTTTATTTGTACACAAAATTTATTTGATGACTACACGCGCAACTCAATTTGCCTGTACTGAGTCACTAATTTTAATTACGCGCAAAATTAAGCATGCGCAGTATGGATATAAAAATTAATTATATGTCTAGTTAGCTTTATTAGTTTTTGTAGTAGTAAACCTTAACCCTAAAGACAATTATTTTTACAACAAAATAACTCTAAGTTCACATTCAAAGTTAACGACTATATATTTAAAGCTACGTTTTGTAAAATTAAATTTAAAATTTAAATTTGTGACAAAATAATAATTTAAAATAATACCTTTATTATGATTATTACTAAATTCTATTATATTTTTTATTAAATAGGTTGTAGTATTATAATTTAATTATATCAAGAATTTTTTTTTTGAGTTTAAAGCAAGATAAACTATTAATAATAATAATAATAATAATAATAATAATAATAATAATAATAATAATAATAATAATGATTATTTAAACAAACTTAAGGTCAAAGACCAACCCAAAGTAAAGCACCATTTCATGATGAAAAAAATAAATAAACATATAATATTAATAATCTAAATTAAAACTATATATATACCTGCAATCTCTTCATCTTCATCCTCATCGTCATCATCATTAGCCCTGGCCAATGACACTTCCAATGATCTAGACTCGAAGAAGTTGCCAATTTTCTCTAAAACCATGTTGGTTAAAGCTTCATCTTTAGCGTCCAATCCACGTGGCAACGTTGCATCCAATTGTTGTTCTGTCAAAACAGGTTTTGGAGCGGCTACAGCCGAACGTGAGAGAGTTATTCCTTCAGTAATTTCGAGGTTTTCCATGCGTGCGGCACGGTCCAAAAATGTAACAGCTTTTTTCTTCAAACATGTGGAAAATCCTTCGGAATTTTTAGAACACTCGTCGTAAATTTTCACTGCCACACCCGCACCCGAGTCCTCGGCTAACGCTGTAGTGACACTTATCACAAACAAACAAATGAATAACTTCATTTTTCCACTAAAAGTTTATTTTTGTACACTAGTTAATGGTCAAAATGCAAAATCCAACTGACGGTCATTCAAAGAAATTTGGGTGTTTTTATAGGTGGTATAGAAAGCTAGTTTTTTAATATGATAATTATACTTTTAAAATATGTATCTTACGTCGAAGTTCATCAGAGTAGTTTATATATGAAAGAATTTAATAGTAGATTTATTCATAAATGTTAAAATTGATGGGAATCTTTTAATAGGAACCGGTTTTACTATTTTTGTCTTCATAGGAAAGAATTTGATTTTGAAGAAAATTTACCAGACTGTATGTCCGGAAATATTTCCGAATAGAATAACTTAAAACTGCAATCACTATTGAACTGTTCGGAGCGAAATATTTATTTACCGGGGGCACTCAAAAGTAGTATATTGTTTTACCAAGAGGAAAAGTTGAGCTTTTTTTTACTAGTCTGTAGAATTTACGGACGACCCGAAGCGGAGTCCGGAAACTACAGACGAGTAAAAAAGGCACTTTTCCTCTGAGTGAAACATACTATTTTTTCTTCAAGCATCCTATATATTTTTTTTAAATATTAATTTTTTAATTTAATTTATTCAATAATAAAGTACGTTTTTTTATTAAAATAGCCCAATAAAACCCTTTCGAAATAAACTTAAACCTTCCTTAGCTCAGTTTAAATTGTTTTCGTAGGCTAAATCGTACACTTTTCGCGATTTCGATCGTAACTTGTCTAATGTAGCATTTGCAATTTCGGAGAGATTTGTAGGAGTATAAACCATATATTCTTCTTCAATCATTTTTAATCAATTTCACAAGGTTTTTGAATCTCGAGTCAACCACCTGTTTACATAATAAACAAACAAGTTTGAAGTATGGCTGTCATCAAAGTCAAAGAGTGCTGCCGACAGTGGTGGTTTTGCTAACTAACTTTTTTTTAGGGCGTACAGCAATGAACTCATTTTTTTACTGTAAAAAAATAGATCACTTCTAACTAGTGTGTTCAGTTATAAAATATGAACATTTTAGTACGCTTGAAGAAAAATTAAATTTTTAAAAAACTATTTTTTAAAGTATATTACGCACCGAACGCGAATCAAAAAAATAAACTTATTGCCCTTATTAATACTAGTATACATGCAAACGCTCGTCGCTCTAGCTTAAAGGGTACCACAGTTATTAATTAAAACCCTTATTTTTATTACAATTTTAAAGGGCCGTAGCTCCCTTAGGGCTCATTTGCGGACCAACCAAACCTTTATAGTAACGTTTTTTTGATATTTTTGGATGCAGAATCCACTTTTAAATTTTGGCATGCCAGTTATTGATCACCCTGTATAGGAAAAGAGCATTCAATTATAATTATGTAAAATGTAGGGTAAATAATAAGTAATTAATTTTTTTCTAGAATATCACAAGAACGGGAAATATATACTACATAACTAATGTGGAAAGTGACATTTCTCACGCGAGTGGGAAGGTTTATGAACAAGCCGTCAGACGAATAAGGAAACCCCATGAGTGTAAGAAATACACTTTCCATCGAGTTATGTACACTATTTTTCCTACGATCCTAAAAAAACATAGTTTCTTAATTTAATAGTTTTTATTTTTTATTATTTATTTCGAGAATTTTTGAGAAAAGCAAAGTATATATGTATATAGGTTTGTTCGTTGGGACTGCACTTTCTTGCTCTATACACTTTTCATCCAACCAAATAAGTACTGAATTTGTTCCTTAATTTTTAAACATGACAAAGAATGTGTTCAACTAAAGTCCAAAAGTGCAGGAACCAACTAACATATATATGTTATGTTATATGTGTTATATATGTAAGTAACTACCTTATGTATGTCAAACAGGATATATTTGCCTTTAGTTTTTGGTTTTATATTTATTACAATATATTATTAGCTGTTTAATGGGTTGCCTACAAGCGCAAATGAAGGCAAACTTGACAGTTTGCTAATTTAGTAGGACTTCTGTGGATATGCTGTTATATACAGTAATAAAATTGTACTGTTTTACATTTAATATATAAGGAAAAGACTGTGTATCTTGATGTTTTTTATAAAGGTAACTAAATCACAAATTAAATAATTTTTTTTAAATCTAGACATTATTAAAACATCTCAAGTTATATTGGTCAAAATAGTAAGGTTATAACTATATATAGTTTTTATTTTTTACATGAAAAACAGAAATATTTGGATTAAAAACATAAAAAATACCAAAAAAGGCTGTCATGAAAGGTGATTAATGGTATACATATTAAGACATGAGCTTCAAATAAAAAACTCTGCCGGTTTAGTACTTTTTAAGTTAACTGAAAAAATGACAACTTTCAGGAAAATCCTGATATCTCCAAACCAGAAGTAAAAATGTAAAAAAATTAAAAAGAAAATATTCATTAAAACTGCGGCAATAAGAAAGACTTTAATAATTTGATAAACAGTCGCAGTGGCGTACCATGCAAGTCCTAGAAGATGGGGTAAAAAACAAAGTTGTACATTTTTTTGTTGCTGTTAATACAAAAATACTTTTTTTAATCATTCTTAATACAAACAAACATTATTTGTTGCTGTTAATACGAAAAAAAAAAATTTTAATCAGTCTTAAAACAAACAAAAGTAGAGAATGTTTAAGCTTCAAAACAAAAAAAGAATCAGTCAAATCCATTAATTAGTTTTCGAAATGTTTGAATTTAAAAAATGTCAATTTTTCAGGTGTCCGGAATTTAATGCGCGGCAGTGTATAACACGCGGAATATCGTCTATTCCATACTACTTATAGAACATACTATTCCGTGCTAAAAAACCCTTAAATCGAAAATTCTTCGCATTTTGTTGAAATTCCATACCCGTGAGACTATAGACACATTCGGAGAAAGCAATTCTTACAACAGGTTAAAAAACCTGTTTTTTTTTCACCACGTGTGTTTTACTAATTTTAGCTGGCGGATATATACTTTCGCTGTTCATTCAGTCCCAAATTTCTACAAAACTTTTGATTTATTTCTTGGTTTCATCATCATTTACCTGAATACAGGTGCTTAATTAAAATAAATATTAATATAAACTAGATGAAACGTTGCAAGCACCCTGTCAAAACATCGGCACTATTGTACACTAGAGCCATCTAGTTTGCAAATTTCAAACTAGGTGTTTTGTTTGATTTTAAATTCTGTATATTTAAAACATTATATTCTAGCAAAAAACTGTATATAACATTTTTTATAGGGCTTAAAAAGAGCTTTTATTTAAAATATTTTTTTTTTTTAAATCGGGTTATAAATATGTGAGATATGCTAAAAAAACCTTTTACTGCTTTAAACGCCAATATCTCGAAAACAATGCGTTTTAGGAAAACGTTGTTTATAAAATTTTTTGACCAATTTAAAATTATCTTTTATATAAGTGCTAAATTAACCAAATACAATAATAATTGCCTTAATTATAAACAAAAAACGCTAAAAATAGGAGTTTTGCCCTATTACGACCTTACCCCCAATCGTTTATCCCCAAAATTTAATCTTCGGAATACGATAAGAAACAATATGCAAAAAACCGCAAGTCGATATCTCATGTAGAAATGGAGTTAGAGAGTTTACACCCAGGCAGACAGACAGACAGACAGACAGACAGACAGACAGACAGACAGACGGACGCAAAATTTTTTTTCACTGATTTCGACGTCGAGAAATGTGAAAAAAACGTGGTTAAAGATTTTGACTTTTCGGCGAAGATTTCAATACATCGGCTTTCTTAGTAGCACTAAGTGCCGATGTAATTAATATAAATTAGCATAAACGTAAAAAAATATGAAGGTAATAATTAAAAAATTATTATTATTTTATTCAATTTTGTCTAAAAGCACCACCTTTTGTGTAATAAATACACTCATTGTAATTTTAATACTAAATTGTATTTGTAAACACATATTTGTTATTTACATCGCCACCAATGGTATTTAATACTTTACTTGTGATATTAAATACTGCAATGTGTAACATAGAGACCGTGCTGGTACATTTGAATCCCCACGTAACATGAACATGTGTTTATTAAGGGATGAAGAGGGATGGAATAGGGATGGGAGGGAGGTGTGGGAGGAGTGAGACTAGCTCACTGATACTGGGAATGCATCTGTCCTGAATTGGTGGGTACCACTGGTTGAGGACGTTTTTGATCTTTTTGTGAGTATAGTGGATTTCGTGATCGTAGTCGTCGCTCTCCTAGTTCGAGTATCATAATATATATAAAAAAATTATACAACGCACAAGCGTGCTCAGATTTTGGTAAACTGAGCTTGAATTTACCGCCGAGAGAAAAATCCCACATATGTAGTTCTCCGCATGAAAGAAAGTCTCCGACGTAAGGGGGAGGAATCATTCGCTCTATTCTTCCTGTCAAGAGCGTTATAAGGTGTGCGTGCCTACAATGTAGGCCCTACATCGGGCCTCCCACTTGCACACACATTCCAAACATATTTCCCGTAGCCACAGATCCGTGCGTCAAACTATACTATAGTAATAATTTTCACTATAGCCGAGCGCGCTCTCAACTTTAACCTTCGTAAGGCAGAATGCGTGCAAGTGAGAGGCACAATCGTCTATAGTAATTGCGCCGCCTATATGAACGGTTATGCCATTGATGTAAAGGTGCTTTAAATTAAAATTTTGGGTTTGGTGGATTTTTTTTTAAAAGCTTGATTCGTGAATTCTTAAGCTGGTTCAATTTGCCTTAAAATAAACTAAAAAAGTACCTTAATGGATATTTATGCCCTTTATGGTGGGAGATTTAAATCAATTAATTGGTTTGGACCCACCTCCCCTGGGGACATCCCTGAGATTATACAATCCATAATTTTTTTATCTGGACAGTAGATTTTTCCTCGAGCGTGGGTGAGGGGAGGTACATCCGGGTGGTAACGTTTGTAAACTTGCATATTATCAAAATGAAAAAATCTTTTAAAAATAATAATAATATAAGAATCAGAATCAGATTTATTTGGCCACATTATGTAACTACATTTTTGGCAAGTCATAAAAAAGAATAAATAACATTAACATATAGTACAGTTTACAGTATACATCTACATCTACATAATATCACATAATATCACATAATATCACAGAATTTATTGAGGAAGAAACGCTGATGAAAGTCGGATACACGGAAAGAAATTAGTGGGCTCTGCGCTATACATTATAAGATATTTGGTAACAGTGACAAATTATAGGGATTTAAGCTATAGATTATAAGGGACACAATAACTAATAATGTTAAAAATAAATTGGAAACGATTATATATATTACAGACACGATTATATTTATTACAGGCACTATTATAAATTTACAGAAATTTTATTATATTATAAAAATTATTAGCACGGACAATAATTAAATCTATTTAAGCTATAAATGCCATACTATTTGTTATATTTTATTATTCACTAAACAATTAAAGTATTTCATATAAATTTTTACACTGACTGCCATAATTGTAAGAGAAAGCCTTGTATTTATATAATAAGCGATTATAATTTGCTTGGTATGTGTGTTATAGCGCTCCTAGCTATAATTTTTTTTTTCCGTGTAGAGACATTTTCATGACATATTCGTCCACGGAGTAAAAACAGTACGTGAGTAAGGTTTTTTTTATAATTACCTTAAATTTTTCATAGTTTAGACCCTTGAAATTTAAAGGTAATACATTATATAATTTAAGATTCAGTGAGTTTCCTGAGGCTTTTTTGAGTCTATATTTTGGGATTCTGATTTGTGACTTACCTCTAGTATTGTGGTTGTGAACATCTTTACCACAAGTAAATTGACTTTTTTCTTTGTGTATTTTTAATAATGTAAGATATATGTAAATTGTTGGTAGGGGCATTATGCCTAAACTGATAAAAAGTTGTTGACAATTTTCCCTATATCCCACATTACATAAAATTCTAATAGCCCTCTTTTGCAAACGAAAGGCTGCAATAGCATAGCTTCCCCAGAGAATCGTCGCATAACATATAATTAATTTAAAAACTGAAAAATATCCAACACCTTAAATGTAAGACCAGTTTAACGAAAAACAATATTAGGTCCATTGGGGTTTTCATATAAAAATACACATTTTATAAAAACAGATTTATTTTATGTTTTTTAAATTATCAAGAACTATACAAATTAAAAAAATAAATAACAATTATAAAACAATAAATATAAATAATTTAAATAATAAAGAGGTATTTTAATTACCACCGTTATTTAAGTTTATAGGTAACTATTAACAAGAAGTCCTTACTTTTTAGGGTAAGGTAAGGAAAGATAACTTTTGTATCGAAAAAGGATAAAAAATTCACAGAAAAGGTAATTCTGTTTGTTATTCTTTTTTTCACAAAAAAAAACATCAAAAATAAAATTAAAAGATTTAAAAAAATAACAAAAACAAATTAAAATGATTTGCAATATTTAAAAAGTAAAGAAATAAACCAACAAATGTCTATTAAGTACTAATAGGCAGTTATATGTATGTGTATGTATGGCGCGTAGTTGTACTTTTACTTTTTATGCAGTAATGCTCATTTGTAATCGTTACTTACGTAACTTACGGGAAGTAGGGACAAACGTAACATTTTTCTTAAACATTTTAACTTTGACAGATTAGCATAGCCACATGATATGTCCAGAATTTTAAAATTTACCAACTATATAGTTTATAGATTGTATATATACAATATTTACAAAATTAAGTAAACAAAAACCAGTAAAAGTTTTTAAACAATTTTGCATTTTTTAAAACAAATATGAAAATTGTATAGTTAATCGTCCTTAATGTGAAATCGTATCTCGTATAAACATAAACTTGAAAGTATACAGGTAAAATAAGCTAATAAATTCATTTTTAGAACTAAAGAACTAAAAAAACTACATGTCCACGCAATATAAATTATGAACCAATATCAAAGCATTGTTGCAATTGCCCCTTTATCACATTTACCCCAATTTACCTTATATAATTTTAACGAGTTAAATTAATCTAATTATTTAGACAGTTAACCTTAATGCACCAGAAAATGATTTTAGAAATAACGAAAAGATACTTTATTTTTAGTTAATTGATCTTTTTATCGTGTTTAGGTTTTGAATGCTTTGTTTTTGAACCAATTCTCACAGAGAATATTTATTACTAATTGTGTTAAATTTGTTTAACACAATTTTTTATAATCACTACAACTTTTTTTTCTATTTTGCGACTCTTATAGCTCATAATCATTTTGCGTGTTCTTATAGGCTTGACGTTTTCCGTGCAAATGTCAATGTCGCTTTAAAGTTGAATTTTCTACAAAATTTTGTGTTTAGGTTATGTTTTACCGTGTTAAAATTGTGGCTTGGTTAATTGCAGTAAAAAATATATGACTATTAAATATATCAAAATATCATTTGTTCTTAGAATTTTAAACATAGTGTAAACTGTAATGCCAACCCAAAACAAAAATCCCTAAATCAGTCATCAATTTAAATGTAAGTTTTTTTAAATTTTATAGCAAAATAGAAAAAATTGTATAAAGCACTCATTTCATAACACGTTTTTAGCGCACTAGTACTTTAGGAAACTCGCCGCAAGCGGTTCGTTTTCTAAACTTGTACTCGTGCGCTAAAAACGTATGTTATACGTACTTTAATATCTGTTAATAAATTGGTGTGAACCTTTGAAAAAGCATAATTTGTCTACTTTTCGATTAAATAATTACCAACTTTTTTTCTCCAAGGAAAAAGCTCATCAGCTCAATTTTTAACGACTATTTGATTTTACCAACTTTTTTTATGTGATTGGGGGAGGGGTGTTCCCTCATGATTAAGGCTATGCATTTGTTTTTTAATAATAATGCAATTCGTGCAAAAAAATCTATTTTCTTGAAAAAATTAAAAAAAGTTTTTCTACGATCTAATAGAAAAGTTAACATATCTACAAAAACAAATTGAGTTTTCTGACCGAAAAATAACCTATTTCTTAGCATTTTACTTTTCTGCTCGTTACCATGACAGCAAGCGTAAAATTGAAGAGTGTAGGCAACCGGCAAGTCAATCGTAAAACAGCTGTCAACATGACAGTGTCAAGTATATGCTACGAGATGTTGTGTTCTGCCATTTTTTTAATAGAAAATTATTATTTATCTTTTATAAAATCTCAATTTCGTGTGATAATATTTATGTGTTAAATATTTGTTGTTAAGGAATTATGGAGAGTTACAGTGATGAGGGTTTTTCTTCTAAACCACCAGATTTGCAAAAAATTGTAAGTACTGTGACCTTGTAAGATAATAAATTTACTGCCTGAAAATTATTTATTTTAGATCGTAGAAAAAACTTTGTATATCAATCAGAAATCAGTCATTTTGCGCTCTTAATACAAAAATAACTATTTTCTGTCTGTCTGTTAGTCTGACGATTTTTCTATCGGTCTGTATGTGTGGTAACTTTGTAAACATAATAACTCGAGA
Organism: Brachypterus glaber; assembly: GCA_958510825.1. Lineage (NCBI taxonomy): Eukaryota > Metazoa > Arthropoda > Insecta > Coleoptera > Kateretidae > Brachypterus > Brachypterus glaber. The sequence continues at coordinate 111,895,160 of OY294044.1, read as the reverse complement.
ATGTTTTTAGTGAATACGAAATAAAACCTTGTTAAAGAATAGTTTTAATCCAAAAAATGGAAATTTTGGACCAAACTCTTCAATTATTTGTTTGACCTTTATTATAAACTGCAATATGATTTTCATCTCTCTAGCTGTGTATAATCGCATCTAACTGTACAATAATTTGTCATAAACTTAGGTATTTCAACTACCTATTTTAGTACATAAAATATATGTCAAATTGATAATAAACTAAAATATAAAATTAAAATTAAAAAAAATTGTACGTTTTTTTTTTAATTTGGCATTATTTCTTTACTTTTTAAATAATTTTAATAATTTAAATATTTTTAATCAATTTTAATTATTTAATCTTGTGTTTGTGGTCACGTGATTAATTATAATTATAATTCATTAATTAAATAATTAATTAAATAATTAATAACCCAGAAAGCACGTAATAACTATTAGATATCGAGAGGATATACTTTCTGGATATCCAGTATATCCAAACCTTCCTAAAGTATAGGGACGTTAAAAAATAGATGTCTACTAGATATCTCGTGGATATCCAGTGGATATCCTGGACATAGGCGGACATTTGGATAGCCATGGGATATCTAATGTCAATCCAGGCTATCCATTGGATATACTGGATATACCTATATCCCCTGGATATCTAATATTTATTATGTACTGTCTGGGAATCTGAAGGCATATCGAACAAATATATGTATCAAGAAAATATATTGTAATTTTCCATTTTACCCGATTTTGGAAATAAAGTCTTAATTTAGATAATAATACCATATGGGCTGTGTATGAGCAAAATGTTAAGAAACTCAAGTTTTCGTAATAAATATACAAAATTTATATCAAAGAACCTGGCACACATATAGGGGTGTTCCTGGGCCTCAGTCAAACTGCCTCAAATTTTGATATTTTGTTATTTCGGGGGTAAACATTAAATTAGGAAAATTTCAGCCAAATTAAATGACCAGTTTAGGAGAAAAACGCTTTTAAAAATCTAATTTTATGACAGATTTTTTGACGTATATTAAGGTTATTTTTTACTTACGTAAATATTAACTTAATTAGCCGTTTTAAGTTTATTATACTCTATTAATTAAAGAACAGGCAAGATAAATATTACATAAAAGGCTTTATTATCATTTACTTACATGTGGTTCTATAAATTTTTTAAAACTTCGTGAAACTTCCACATGCTGGCATTTTCCACGGGTTTGCTAATTATCTGCATATTTTCTGTTAGATTTTTGCTTGATTATGTTGAAACATGGTTTGGTATATCGACAAATATTTTATAATTATATATTTTAGATTAGAAAAAAAATTTGAGGTAGTTTGACTGAGGCCCAGGAACCCCCCAATATGTGTGCCAGGTTCTTTGTTCAGACTTTGACATTAACACTGGCCAACAATAGTTTTTCACAAGCAAGAAGGAAATATTTTTACAACATTTTAAAAGAAATATTAAAGAGATAAGAAAAGCTATAATTTTGTTAACCAGTGTATTTTGCCTTTGTAAATAAGATTTTTAGTCATTTCCGATAATAAATAAAAAAAAATATATGTGATTCAAATAAGTTTAAAGATAAGCAAATACATTGGGCATAATATTGCTGATTGATTAATTATAGATGATAAAACAACTGACAGTATTTTAACTATTCTTAATGTTCAAATAAGTTTTTTACGATAAAAAAATTGTGTTGAATAAATTTGACAATTTCTTTTTAAAATATACATTTTATATTATACAGTATGTCAGATTTAAAACTCAAAAAACTTTATCGCAAAATTTTAATTTGAAGAAATTGTGGTATACAACCTTTTAGTGTTTAGCTCCATTAGGGCTCATTTCCGGATCAACCTTTATAGGATTTTTGTTCAAATTTTTGAAATCCCTTAAAACCTGTAACTTATTGATGAATCACCCTGTATAGTTTTTTTTTTCGCATTTATTTACCATAAAAATTACTGCTTGTACGCATTGTAGGCCAATTTTTGGGCATTAATCGACCTTTTATCCCATCCCCCTCCCCCTCCTCCTCCTCCCCCGCCTCCTCCACCACTGGATTGCCAACCCCCTCCGCCGCCTCCTCCCCCAGATTGCCAGCCACTGCTCGCATGTACATCGTGCACTTCCGTGCCCTTATGTTTCGAACTCATCAACTTCTTCAGGGCGATCAATCCCGAAAGTAAAAGTGCTATCTTAGCTATGATCAAAGCTTTTCCTGCTAAAAGGAACAAACCTGCTATGGCGATTGGTATTAAAGCTACCATTTTTCCTGCCATCATCATCATCATGTGACCCATCATTCCTTTGCCTTTTTTGCCGCCCTTCATTTTTCCACCGCCTCCGCCGCCGCCCCCTTTTTTGCCCCCGCCGCCGCCGCCTCCGTGACCACCGCCACCGCCGAGGTCTCCAAATCCATCACGACCTAAAAAATAAGGAGAATTACAAATCTCAAAAAACATTGTTTAGGTTTGTATCAAACAATATTAAAATCTCAATCGAGATTTTTCAATTTATACTCTATAACTTCTCTACTCTACAATATTTCTCTATAACCAGGGCCATGACAAAAAAGATTTAGTAGGAAAAAGTTAAAAATCACTTTTTTTAGTCTAAAATTACAATTTTACCCCCTGGCAAAATAGTTGACGACTGAAAAAAAAAGTTCCCACTACTACTAAAATTACAACTTTTAAATTTTTACAACTTTCAAGATAGGTGAAAGAAGGCTACCCCCCCCCCCTCCCATCGCTACGGCCCTTTCTATAACATATTTATTTTATAAAATTTTAACTCTTGCATACACGGCGTTTTTTAAGAAAAATTACTAAGAGTCTTAAAAACTACATAACTTGTAAATTTAATTTAAAAAATATTTTTTTTGGGAACAATATTTATATTATATTATATTTATTATAATAAGGTACTCTCATTCCAAATTTCAAGTGATTATCTTTATTTGGTAAAAAGTTGTAGCAAATAAATGTGGACACACAGCTGTGCACAGAAGGGTGCCCAGGAGCTACGGAATTGTTTGGGTCCCACCCCTCAAAATAGTTCCTTTAGGGGAAAGAACAACCATGATTTTTTTTAAGAATATTAAAACTTTGATATTGGACTTTTAAGGTACAAAAAAGTGTAAAATAAATTTTTTACTACATAACATATCTACTCCGTAACATGTATATGTATAAGATGAGTATTTTTTTATTTATTTATGTCAAAGTCAGTAACAGACATTTTTTTCAAAATTTATTTTTATAAAATTCATGTTTATTTACAATGGATTAATAATTTGGATTGGCACCAGACATGGTTAAAATGTGCTAAGAATGATGGTATAAAACATAGAACCTTGGATGAAAAATATGGAATGGTTAACTGATGGCTTTGAAGCACGCTAAATTATAGTACTAAGTTCACTCTTTGGTATAAAATACCTTAAAGGTCCCTGTAAGAGTCTAAATAAATAAATAAGTACTATAGAATATCTCTCACTATTAGTTATTAGAAAAAAAAATAAACAAAAGGAACATATTACGAGATTTTTTTTTTACTTTTTCTTGAGGGTAGTAGAGATTTTATGGACTAGAGATGTTATGGAGTAGAGATTTTATTAAGTAAAGATGTTATATAGTAGATATGTTAAGACTGTATAGTAGGGTGGGCCGAAAAATTAAAATCTGGAATTTCAAAACGCAATACCCGCCAAAATATGCTTCCTAATATGCCTAATGTGTGTGCAAAAGAATCAGATTAAAAGTCACCTTGAGCCCTCTACAAAGCCTTTAATATTAATAAAAATATCGTATTTCTTCACATTTGTAATTAATACATAGCGTGTCAAAAGTCCGCCTTCCCCCCTGTACTTTTGAACGTCTTAAGATATCAACTTTTTGGAACACATAAATAACATAACCCAAATATTTTTTTAGTATATATATGATATGCTTAGGGGGTACGATGGAGACAGGGGGCAAGGGGGTATTTTTAACAGAAAGGGGGGTGGTGTGATTTTAAAGCTTATAGAATTCTCTATTTCCCGCATATTTTTTTATTTTTTCGAAGAAATTTTTGGAGTTATTCGCGTAAGAGTTAAATCACTTCCACCACAAAGCTAAATATAGAGTGGCTTAAAATATGGCCTATGATGTTTGTAAATGTTATTTTCGGTTGTAAAATTTATTTGTTTTTGAAAAAAAAAGGGTTTTACATTTTTCTTGTTAAGTTTTCTTATTTTTATTTTTTTAACATTTTTCCTAAAAGTTAGAGGAAAGTCGCCTAATTTCGGATACCATTTACAATGTATTCAATATTTAATACTCGGTATTACTTTTTGATATTTTTTTTATATAACCAGATACAACTTATTATAGCGAACCATGATTTATTATAAAAGCAATTTTATTACAGTTTATTTTTTCCAAAAAACACGGTTAAAAAAAATCAGCGCACTTTTGTGCATTTGAAAAAGGACTCCTAATTTCGGACATATAGGAAAAAATTTTTTCAAGAGTAGATCTGGATCCCATTGCTTATGTTTCCTGTTATTCCTTCACATTTAAGACGTAATTTAATCATTAAGCGATTTTCTACGAAATACTATAGGAACTATAATTTTAGATTCCCAATTTCAAATATCTTAGTATCTTAGGTAATTTTCGTTTTTTCAAAATTGTTTATCTTAGTTTGTTGTATCATTATAAAAATAATAATTAATGGTTGGTTATCCTGAATAAAAATTACCTTGCGGATATCCGAAATTGGGAATCAAATGCACAAAACTGGTCTATCCGAAATTAGGCAACTTTCTGCTTTTTAGATTAGAAATTTGTAGAATGTTTACGTTTTCAAATTGCTTAATTATGAATAGTGGATCAACTTAACTAACATCATAACTTACCCAAGACAGAATCACGAACTTTTATAACGGTTATTTATAAAATAAACAAGCATAATAATGCAACTGAGCACAAAACTGTCATTTGCAATATAAACGATTTGTGCTGCCATTTAAAGGGGAGAAGCTCTACCGTTATCATATTACAGGACGGATTTAGTTTGACTTTTGGCTTCACATAAAAGTAGGTTTTTGTTTACCTTTGCAGACAGTATCTTAAATACACTACTATCCGAAATTTGGAAACCATCCGAAATTAGGCGCATTTCCTCTACAAAATTGAAAAATTGAAAAAAAAAAAAAAATTAAATATACGCTTTTTTTGACTTTGTAAGACGCATCTTCCCCCCCTTGTACTTTTAAATAAAAAAAATTAAAACACCTATAGGAACCTCCCACCCTACTGTATAGAGTCAGGGTGACCCGAGGATTTTTTTCGGGAGGGGGGGGGGAGTTGCAGATCAAAATTTTTCTCAATTAAAGATTAAGGGATTTCCAAACTTTTTACTCTGAAAAAAGGTTCAATTTTCGCCTCTAAAATTTTCCTACATTGAGCATGGTTGGGGGGGGGGGCACCATCTTTACCCCACCATCCCGTCACACCTGTATAGAGTAGTAATAATATAGATTAAAGAGATTATAGAGTAGATATATAGTACAGATATTTTATACTTAAGGATTTTAACTTAAAAGTTAATTGAATGTTTTTTAATACAAAAAAAATAAACAGAAAAGTAATTAGAATAAAAAAATATTTTGCAAAAATTAGGTTTAAATCTTTAAAATTTTATAGCTATTAGTAGGTAATTAGCCATCAATAATTTATTTATAATTTATTTAAATTATTTCTTGTTCTGCTTTGTATAAATTAATTTAAATTTTTGCATTTAAAAACAATTCTAGATATAAAATAATTGTTTTTTTAATAAAAGATTTAACGTTTAAAAAATTTAGTTTTTTTTTTCGTTGTACTAAAAAAAAATAATAAAAAAAATTGTAAAGCTATCTAAGAATTTGAATTAATTATTTAAAATACCTTCTTCATCATCGTCATCTTCATCTTCGATCAGTCTGGGTATACTGACCTCCAAGGATCTTGAATTGATAAAATTATTGACTTTATCCAACACAATCTTCGTAAGGGCCTCATCTTTAGCCCCCAACTCCCTTGGCAAGGTATCGTCAAGCTGAACCTCGTTGACAGAAGTATCCAGCACGCTATCTGCAGAGCGTTGTAGAGTTATGCTATCACTAATGGCTAGTTTATCCATCCGTGAGACACGATCCATGAATACTATGGCTTTTTTCTTGAGACAGGGCGAAAACCCATCCGCCTTGCTGCACTCATTATAAATTTTTAGGGCTATTTTTACCCCTGAATCCAAATTATCCTGCGCTAGTGCCGTGGAAAGGACACAGGCTAACACTATCACTATACATCTCATAGTCTTTGGTTTTTAGTCAATATGACTAAAATTATTATTTTAACCTATAAATAATGTGAGGTGCACTAGCGCGGTAAGGTAGAGGTACGACAACTGACATGTTCATGTACCATTGTTGCTATTTTATACCCATCTCCAAATAATGAAGGTATGGAAACATCACGATGGTAGAAGTACTTGCAGAATACATTAGCACTTGAAGAGTTTGTTTAATAACTAGCTAACGCCAGGGTCGGATCTGATTCATCTATTGAGTTTTACGAAATTATTCGATATAAATACTATAAATTAAAAGATTATAATAATTGATAATAGTTGGTACTAGTGGGTAAAGTAAGATATTGCCAATGAGAAAATTAACCTGCGAGGCGTCAGCCAAGCAGGTTAATTTTCGAGAGGGCAATATCGGTTTACCCATGAGTGCCATACAAGGTTTTATCTAATAAATAGCTTAGAAATTAAAATTTTTATTAAAAATTTTAATGACATTTACAAGAAAATAATTTGACAAGTGACAGTTGAGTGGGTAAAATAAATAATTATCCACGGAATAAAGTAAAAGCCACGCGGGGGTTATTATTGAGTTTATCTATTTAAAATAAAGCTGGTAATTGTCTTATTATCTCTATGTATTGGATAATAATAATTATTGTGTTATTTGAAATGGAAAATAAAGTTTTCCCCTACACTGAGAGAAGTGTTGTTGTAATATAGGCGCCAACAATATTTTGTAATATGTGATAAATATGTTATACGATACAACAACCAGTTTTAGAATTAAGAAAACAACATAAAATTTATTTAAAATAACGAAGGAATTTTACATTTAAGATTCATTGTTACCAATATAAATACACTAAATTCCTCAAATCAGCTATCTTAAAGCTTTTTAACCGACTTCCAAAAAGCAGGTTATCAATTTGACGTGTGACTTTGTTTATTTTTATGTTTGTTCCCGCATCACTTTGGAACGGATGAACGGAATTTGATGAAACCTTTTGCTACTTAAAGAGGACACTCATGAGGTGGTCCCGTTTTAATTTGACGCTCGGATAATGTCGGGTAAGCCAGATAATCGAGATAAATCTAATCGTTTTATCGCAATTTTACTTAAATCCTGCTTAATTTGGTTCTAATACCAACCAAATTTTTAGAAAATGATCGGACAACTCGGATAAGTCGGATAACTTGATTAAGAGGTCACTTAAATATTACGACAGTCTAAAAGTCTTTTAAATGCCGCTAAACTTGATTCTGTGGACCTGCAATATTAAAATACCAAGAGAAAATGATAAAATTTGTGATTTTACCATAAGGCGTCATTTGATTATTACTTAACGCTTAAAGTTTTACAAAGATTTTATTTAGTATTTCGTTTAAAATAAGGTTGGTAGGACTCTTGGTCGCTGAAATAAAAATACTACAAAACTAATCTTTTAGAAATTTATCTTTTAGATGATAACCCAACAACGCACTAATAGTGCTTTGTGACTTCAGCAGCTTGCCGAGATGGAAGGACAACTATAATTTAGCTTAGATGACCTTACAGATCTACAAGTTCTGTAAGCAAAATAAAACGCGTAAATAGATAAAATAGTATTAAAACTGTTTCATAAAATATTTGGCGCGCTCGTCTATTGAAGAACTCTCTCTCTCTCTTCACGACTTGTTCTCCAAACATGAAAAAGTCCAAACATGAAAGCGTGCTCCAAAATAGGGTTTTATGTAACTTTTCCTTAATTATAATCAAAAAATCTACAGTACCCGGCGCATTTCCAGTTATAGTCCAGTAAAAAAAACAATTTTGCGACGTTGAACTCGATTTGGAATTGTCATTTTTTAACGGTTTTTTCAAAATGTCATGATCGGTGCACCTTAGGACAAAAAACGTTCTATATGAAAATAAAGAGGACCAAATTTACAAAAAAATAATGTATTTTTTTGTACTTATTCATAAAGAAAAATTTTGATTTAAAAAAATAAAATCTAAAAACGTATAGTGTAACGTTTAAGGGGGTGCCGTGAATTAGTTGTAAGTCCTACAAAAAAAATATATAGAACAAAAAATGTTGGAGATTTGGTCCTCTTTATTTTCATATAAAACGTCTTTGTCCTAGGATGCACCGATCTTGAGATATTTTGAAAAATCCGTTTTTTGTGAAAAATACGTTAAAAAAATGAGTTCCAAATAGAGTTCAACGTCGCATTTTTTTTTTATTTACGGCCTCAAACCCTACCCTATAAACCGTAATCAAAACTCCCTGAGTTATCTCCAGGTAAAGTCTCTTTTATTGACCTGTAGACTGGTCTATAACTGGAAACACGCCGGGTACTGGTTATGTATAAATTATCGCGTTTTAAAGTAAAATCAAAGCGTGCAATGAAATTAAATAACCAGAAATACTTTCGATTTCAAAAAAGAATAAATCTAAACCCGCAATGAAATGCTTTAATTCCAATAAAACTAGACTATCATCGCAACTAAAAGATTAAACTGGATGAACAGTTGAAAGTATGTGCATTAATTTGAAATGGTATGAAAAGAAAAGTTCGCACTGGCTGCAACCAGTAACCCACCTGCGTGTTGCATAAATTTAAGTTAAATAATAATAATTTTATTACAGCACAATGGTCATATACTACAAAATAATAAAATGATTAAAAATAAAAAATAAAGCAAAACAAAATAATTATAATTTATAAATAAATAAAATGATTAGGTCACTTGTAAGAAACAAAGGCGTCGCCAAGTGGCGATTTGTGCAGAAACCCAAAAGCAGTCCGAAGATACAAACGCTTTTAGGAAAACATTAGGACTGGAGAGTAGCCGCTTCACAAAAGAGGCGAGCAACTTGCGTCTCAGAGCATCCAGGGTATCTATTCGGGCAGAGGCAAACATTTCCGAGGCACTACTATAGCGCGGTAGTCTATGGATAATGCGATATGCATCATTATAGCATACGCGAAGAGTTCGCTACGAGGCCACCGCATGATCAAGCCAAATTTCACCACAGTATGCGTTAGAACAAAATGTCCTGAAAAGAGAGTTCTTAACCTCGGCAGAGCACTTAGAGAATTTATGTTTATTTATGTTTATTTTTAACCTTGTACTATTCTACTTAATTAAGCATCCCCTAAGTCCAGGACTTGTGTGGGCTAGTAGTAGAGGGAACCACCGGCTTTAATTGACTTTCGAACCAATATATCTAGGGAGTACGCCTTCGCCAATTTCAATTATTAATTAACTGAAAAAGGCAATCGGCGCCAGTGAGGTTTGAACTCACGATCATTAGCTCAGTGTCAATGCTATATCCAGGACTTGTGTGGGCTAGTAGTAGAGGGAACCACCGGCTTTAATTGACTTTCGAACCAATATATCTAGGGAGTACGCCTTCGCCAATTTCAATTATTAATTAACTGAAAAAGGCAATCGGCGCCAGTTAGGTTTGAACTCACGATCATTAGCTCAGTGTCAATGCTGTATCGATGCCTTAGACCGCTGAGATAATCTCCCAGTTAAAAAGTCTGTATCTCCAAAAAAAAAACACTCTACATAACATTTTTAATAAGGCTTAAAAGAGCTTTCATTTAAAATATGTGTTTTTAAAATTGGATAATAAATGAATAATGCTAAAAAATTAATTAATATTAATTATATTATAATAAATGAGTAATTCTAAAAAGTCTTTAGGAAAAAAATATTTATAACGTTTTTTGAGTAGTTTGAAAAAACCTTTCATTAAAGTGCTAATTATCAGAATCCAAAAATAATTATAATTAACCTAACTTATAACCAAAAAAGGCTAAAAATAGAAGCTTTTCCCCTTTCTTACCCCCTTACCCCAAGCCTTTTACACCCAAAATCTTTGAAAGATGATAAACGACCCAGCCAGCCCACAATAACTATTAGATATCCAGGGGATATACTTTCTGGATATAGAGCATATACAGTGGATAGCCTGGATTGCCATTAGATATCCCACATCCAAATGTCCGTCTATATCCATATTCTGGCAGGATATCCTCTAGATATCCAAGAGATATTCAGTGGATATCTATTTTTTAACCTCCCTAAAGTATATCCACTGGATATCTATTAGAGATCCCACATAGATATCTTGGATATCCATGATGGATATCTAGTGGATATACTTTATGGAGGTTAAAAAAATAGATGTCCACTGGATATCTCGTGGATATCCAGTTGATATCTTGCCAGGATCTGGATATAGGCGCTTGTCGATATATTGTCTAGAAACGGAGATATGGAGTTTACAGACAGACAGACAGACAGACAGACGGACGCAAAATTTTGTTTTACTGATTTCGAATAAAACGTCTAAAACGTCAAGAAATTAAAAAAAAAACGGTCAAAAATGTTGACATTGCGGCGATGATTTCAATAGTACCGATGTAAAAAATGATGAGTATTTAATTACAGTTTAGGTAATCGTAATTAATTAAGATATCTACCGGTTTTTTATTTAGTGTGGTTTGAATTTATTACGTGTTTAATTAATTTATTACCAATAAACAGATTTTTATTTTTAATCTTTTCGTAGGTTTCGTCCAGTCAAATAACGAGAAATTGCTATGTAAAATTGCAATAAATGTACACAGGCTGATATTTTAAAGGGCAGAAAATTCCTGTTAGTTTTTCACCGGGTGATTTGCGCTATCTTGAATTTTAGGGGTGAGTGCGCTTATCTCGCTTACGATAAAAATGCATATAACCAATTTTGTTAAGGAAAAAATTGCCAACAATTTTTGTTCGGATCAATTTTTTAATATATGAATAGCAATCATGTTGTAAATATTCAAAAATGGCAATGTTGGGGGTGAAATTGGTTTTTTCGATTTTTAAGGCAAATTATTCATCGGACGATAACCGTAACCGTACCTGAAAATTTATAATATATGAGTCATATATTATAAATTTTACATTTAACATATAATATGACACAGAGAATTTCAAGAGCTACAAGTTTGCTCATAACCACTTTTATTGTACGATGATTAACTAGGCTGAAAAATGGAAAAAAACAATTTCACCTCCAACATGGCTATTTTTGAATTAATTTTAAATTAATTGTTATTAATATATTAAAAAAATGATCCAAACAAAAATTGTTGGAATTGAAGGTATCGTATTTTGGACTAAATCGACTGCAACGATAAGACTTTTCCCGGAACATACTTTAATTACTAATTTTGACATATGTTAGTGCACGATTTGGCAACATTGCACCGTTTCATTAGAAACTTTAAGTGTCAAGTGTCATGTCGTCAAAATAAAAATAACTTTCCCTTCAATTAGCCCACTAGGCAAAAACAAACAACAACAACAACAAAAATAACTGCTCATTGACTACTACAGTGGGGCCAAAGCAAAGGGTGCGTGTTGTGTTCACTGCTCTTGACTATAAAATTAAAGTATTTTGTTGTATTTTATTGGTTTTTACGGATTTAACATGCTGTAACTCAATGTGTAATTGGGCTGGATTGTTCTGACTAGTTTCTTAAGTTTCAGTACGATTGTGGAGTTATTTTTAAGGTATTTACACTATAATAACATTGTAAGCAAACCAGCAGCTTCAACAATAACTAAAAGCATGCAGATGCCACAGACAAGTAATTAAATGTGGCTTTCAACGTGTTAAATAAGTTTATTTCCATGGTATGATTTAAAACTAGATTACGAGAAAGTTACACATAGACTAGTAACTTAAATAAATATATTTAATTAATAAGTGTTTTTATTATACATTTCACCTAAATGTTACTATGTTGGTTTTTTAAACAAAAAATATTAATTTTTTTTAGTATGATTCACATTTAGCGCAAGAATAATGCGTTGTTGTCGGGTTTACGATAACAAATGATTCTTGACGAGTTTCTATTTTTTTTTTTATTTTTTTTCTTTATTTACAAATTAACTTGGTACACATTTTTTCTCATTTCTTTTCATCATTTTGCACTTTTTTAAACAAAAACATGTTTTTCTCATTTAGCCCAAAACTTTCATTTTAAAGCGATATACTTCTTTCCTCCAAAACAAAATTGGTTTTATCATAAGATGCATATTAAGCAACTCACCCCTAAAATTCAAGATAGCGGACTACCTTTACTCAAATCACCCGGTGAAAAACTAACAGGAGTGTTCTGTTACCATCCAGATCCCAGCCGAGAACTCAATGATCTTAGCCGAGACCTCAATGATCCCAGCCGAGATCTCAATGATCCCATCCGAGGACTTTTATTACCCCCGAGCGTAGCGGGGGTTGGTAAGCAAAGCGAGCAGGGGGTACCCCCCTAGTTATATATATATTGATATTTTACAAAATTACCAGATCAAACCTATGAAAAGATTAAACATTTTAATTTTCTATTAGTGACGACGGCGTCATCATGACGCTGTGGGATGTAGGGGGCACCCCCAACCAATATCGAGTTGGAAAAGTTCACGAACGAATTGGTACTTTTTTGTCATTGACTTTTCTTTGGCATATAAAAAGGTTATATCTTTGAACCTAGTAATGGATTACTAGGGATTTTAATAAAAAATTGGGAAAATCGCAATCTTAATTTGAAATTTTTTTGTTTGAGACAGCATATAAATAATAATTTTTATCCAATACATACAGATAATAAGACAATTACCAGTTTTTTTTAATAGATAAACTCAATAATTACCCCCGCGTGGCTTTTACTTTATTGAGTGGATAATTATTTATTTTACCCACTCAAGTGTCACTTGTCTAATTATTTTCTTGTAAATGTCATTAAAATTTTTAATAAAAATATGAATTCCTAAGCTATTTATTGGATAAAACCTTGTATGGCACTCATAGGTAAACCGATATTACCCACTAGTACCATAAATAAGTATTGTTACAAAAGTTAGTAGTAATTGCAAGAGTAGAATGCGATGCCGTGATTAGCTTGATGTGCCGCCATGTATCTTGTAAACCAATCACGGCAACGCATTCTACTCTTGCATGTACTATGTTGTTATGCGAACCTGTGGATATGCCCTGTCCGAGTGTTATGGACAAAAAATATATAGAGGAAAGTCGCCTAATTTCGGATACCATTTACAATGTATTCAGTATTTAATACTCGGTATTACTTTTTGATATTTTTTTTATATAACCAGATACAACTTATTATAGCGAACCATGATTTATTATAAAAGCAATTTTATTACAGTTTATTTTTTCCAAAAAACACGGTTAAAAAAAATCAGCGCATTTTTGTGCATTTGAAAAGGGGCTCCTAATTTCGGACATATCCGAAAATTTTTTTTCAAGAGTAGATCTAGATCCCATTGCTTATGTTTCTTGTTATTCCTTCACATTTAAGACGTAAATTGATCATTAAGCGATTTTCTACGAAATACTATAGGAACTATAATTTTAGATTCCCAATTTCGAATATCTTAGTATCTTAGGTAATTTTCGTTGTTTCAAAATTGTTTATCTTAGTTTGTTGTATCATTATACAAATAATAATTAATGGTTGGTTATCCTGAATAATAATTACCTTGCGGATATCCGAAATTGGGAATCAAATGCACAAAAATGGTCTATCCGAAATTAGGCAACTTTCTGCTTTTTAGATTAGAAATTTGTAGAATGTTTACGTTTTCAAATTGCTTAATTATGAATAGTGGATCAACTTAACTAACATCATAACTTACCCAAGACAGAATCACGAACTTTTATAACGATTATTTATAAAATAAACAAGCATAATAATGCAACTGAGCACAAAACTGCCATTTGCAATATAAACGATTTGTGCTGCCATTTAAAGGGGAAAGGCTCTACCGTTATCATATTACAGGACGGATTTAGTTTGACTTTTGGCTTCACATAAAAGTTGGTTTCTGTTTACCTTTGCAGACAGTATCTTAAATACACTACTATCCGAAATTTGGAAACCATCCGAAATTAGGCGCATTTCCTCTAATGTATTAGCCGTAAAGCCCGTTCTTTGCACAGGGGTTAAGGTAGCCAATTTTTAGATTTTTTTTTTAATTTTTAGATTTTTTATTGTTTAAATTGTTTGGGGCCTTGGTGGGATACTACAATCACATACCAAATTACTAGCAATTATAGAAGTGGGTCTTTAATCCCGGACATACTCCATTTATACATACACAGGTTTTTTCTCCTTTTAAACTTTATTTTATTATAAATATAAAAATTATCTCGTTTTTAAGAACAGTTTTCAAAGTAAATTATTTAATATCTCCAACGTTTCGGTTTTTATTGTGAAACCTTCATCAGGGAATAAAATTACAATAATAAAAAATATATAAATACATAAAAATTGGAATATAAATTAATGAAACATTTCAAAATTGACATCAAACTTCAAGTTTAAAGGTATATAGGTAGGTGTAAATTTTAGAGTACCTGTATATTTTTTTAGTCATACAGGAACTCTAGTAAAATTGTTGTGGTAAATTTATAATTATATTAATGTGTGTATTAAAAAATGCTATTGAATAATGGTGTTATAAATATTATTTAAATGTTGTGTGTCTGTTCTAAAATTAATGGTGTTTGGAGTTGTTTTTATATAAATCATTTCTAAAAGATTCCTTTTTACTTAAATTGGGAATAAATGGAATTTTAAAATATTTAAAATTTTGAACTGGATTTATTATTTGAACATTAGTAATGGTGGGATATAAAATAGAATTAATTAATTGAAATGAATAATGATTTTTTAAAAGGATATTTTTAACTTTATCCAAATTTTTCTTATGGAATTTGGGGTGACTTAGTTTAATAGCCCTATCTTTTAACATTTTAATAGTGTTAACTTTATATATTTTATTTTGAAATGAATGGTAATTTAGATATCTACCAGAAGCAAAGGGCTTCTGATACCAGTCAGTAATGATAGTTCCATCATCTTGTCTTATTAAAGTTAAGTCTAAAAAGTTTATTTTTTTGTTATTTTCTTTTTCTATAGTAAATTGTAAATTTGGATTAAAGGAATTAAAATAATGTAAAATGTTATCCAATTCATCAATTGGAACAGCAGATATGATATCATCTACAAAAATTCTCAAAAAGGGTATATTAAATGGCAATCTACTTATTACAGCACGCAATAATAAGTCCATTACCATAGCGGAGAAAATTGGCGATGCAGGATTTCCCATTTACTTTGAAAACTGTTCTTAAAAACGAGATAATTTTTATATTTATAATAAAAGAACGAGAAATAATAATATTTATTTTATTATAATATATAAGTGCATTTCTTAGCATATAAGCAACTTCTTGCTTGTTTTCGATTTCCTCCCACATTTACCAATGCAAAATTCCATATATGGCCTGGGTCCGCTCCTGCAACGAACCATAACAAAGAACGACCTACAGAGAGAATCTCGTGTCTCTGTTCATTCATAGAATTGGCTGCTCAAGAGGCTTTTTAATTTTTCTATTCAATTTTATGTTCATTTTCACCGGTATCGTATTATCACAATTAGTGTGGATCGAAATTACTTAGATATTATTCAAAAAAATTATTTAAAATATTAATTTAATAGAAATTACATAATATTGTACTCAGGTTGAAGCAGTGTTCCCAACTAACACTAACACCCCCCCTATTTGGGGGGTAGCCAGAATATAAAATCTCTAAAGCCTTTAATAAAGCGAGAACCGGGGTATGAAGTTATAAAATTTCCCACGAGTTGTGAACACTGGATTGAAACACCTCGGTGGACGGCACCAGGGGGGCCAGCGAAATTTTTGACAGGGGGCAAGCCTATCAATAAAAACACTGATCCCATTACAAACTTAAACTTTTAGTTTTACATAAAAGTTTAAATTGTATGTAATTTTACTTTGTTTTTGGTAAAGTTACTAAACTTCACAATATTTTTTTAAATTTTCATGTAATTTACATATTTTACTTCACTTTACCAGATTTTTCATGTAAAGTCGCAGTCATTGCAGTGATTTTACTTAAAAATAAAATATTTTCATGCATACAGGGTGTATTTGAAATAGGGTCGGAAATTTTAACAGGCGATTCTACATGATAAAATATGACAAAAAGTTCCTATAAACATATGTCTAAAAATGCGTCATAAGGGAGCTACGCCCCTTTGAAATTGGCTAAAAAAATCGGTTTTTATTTAATAACTCAGGAACCCTTTGAGATATATTAACGAGGTTTTGCACGTGAATTAATCCTAATAAGGCCTATCTTTGTATGTCATTTTCACGTCCTTATTTAAACCAGGGGTGTGCGAAACGGGGGGGCCTCATCAGTTTTTTGTCCCAAACTTTTTTCTGTGTAACTTTTTGCAATTTTATTTTTGAAATATGATTCCTCAGGTCAAAATACATAAAAAAGGTACTCTTGTTGTAATACTGTAGGATTAACCGTTTTCGAGAAAAGTTCATTTGAAGGGGAAATTTCACGGTTCGAGGACGAAAAATTAAATACTAAAATGTGGAAAACCAAAATTTTAATGATGCAATGTTATTCTACATCAAAAACTAAGAAAAAACGTTTCCATACATGTAGGTCGAAAAAACGCTTTTAAAGCTACCATAGCCCTTTAAAAATGGTGCATATTTAGGAGACCATAGCTCCATTAGGATTAATTTTTGGAAGTACCTGTATATGAGGTTTTTTTCTTAGTTTTTAATGTACATTCGCCCTGCATCATTAAAATTTTGGTTTTCAACATTTTAGTATTTAATTTTTCGTCCTCGAACCGTGGAATTTCACCTTCAAATGAATTTTTCTCTAAAACGGTTAATCCTACAGTATTACAACAAGAGTACCTTTTTTATGTATTTTGACCTGGGGAATCATATTTCAAAAATAAAATTGCAAAAAAGTTACACAGAAAAAAGTTTGGGACAAAAAACTGATAAGCCCCCCCCGTTTCGCACACCCCTGGTTGAAATAAGTACATGAAAATAACACATAAAAACGGGCCTTGGTAGGATTAGTTGACGTGCAAAACCTCGTTGATATATCTTAAAGGGTTCCTGAGTTATTAAATAAAAACCGATTTTTTTAGCCACTTTCAAAGGGGCGTAGCTCCCTTATGACGCATTTTTAGACATATGTTTATAGGAACTTTTTGTCATATTTTATGATGTAGAATCATCTGTTAAAATTTCCGACCCTATTTCAAATACACCGTGTATGCTAGTAATATTTGAATTGTAAATTTCCACCCATTTTTTATAGTGTACTGTACACTACAGTGACCTGCCTTTTAAGCAGCTAGTCTTACACTAGGCAATTTTGGTGTTATGAAAGTTTGTTGCAAGGTGAAATTGACCAATCATATTACGCTGAAAACAAGTTGGTGATTTGACTGCTTACTTCCATCTTGCTACAATCTTGCCTATCGCTACAGTTAACTGTTAACTGCAGTTGCATAATGCATAACTTAATATAAGTAAACGAGGATAAGAGGTAGTTTCTGGTTTGTTAAATGACCACTAAAGTCTTGTTCATCAGACTTATTTAGGTACTTTTCGTTTCGTTGGTCAGTTTTTATTTTAATGTTAAATTACGCAGTTTAAACTTGAGTTACCTTATCTTAAATGATGGCTATAGGCCGACGCCGACTCGGTGTCGCTGAGGTATTGATTCTAGTATACCAGTCAAGTAGATGCCGCAAATACGTATTTACTTAACTCGAACTCTACAAAAAGCGATGATTTCACCAATCAATACCTGGACCTCTGCCTATAATGATAACATATCGCCGATATATATATATATTTACTTATAGGTGAAATTTAAATAAAATTATTTTTTTCTACGATCTAATAGAAAAGTTAACATTTATACAAAAACAAATCAAGTTTTTAGACTTCAAATGAACCAATTTCTTAGTATTTTACTTTTCTGCTCGTTGACATGGCAACGAGCGCAAATCCTATACTTTTACGCTCTGTATAGTGTAGGCAATCGGAAGGGCAGCGGTAAAACAACTGTCACGTATATTTTCAATTTTTTTAATATAAAATTATTATTTATTTTGAATTAAATCTCAATTTTGTGTGGTAAATATTTTTGTAAAGAAATTATGGAGAGTTATAGTGATAAGGATTTCACTTCTACACCACCAGATTTGCAGAAAATCGTGCTGCGACCTTGTAAGGTTATAAATACCGCCTGAAATTTAGCTATTTATTTTAGATCGTAAAAAAAATGTTTGTATTACTAGCGCAAAATGTGATTTCTGCCTTCTAGTGGTTGCTGATCTCGGCTAGACGCCTAGAACAGCAAATTCCACGCTCAAGCAGAAATCAGTTATTTTGCGCTCTTAATACAAAAATAACTATATCTACGACTGTCTTAGAATGTTAGTTAAATCGCAAAAAAACTGTTACGGTATAGCACATTCCGTAAACGGATGACGGTATATGACACAAACTGTTAGGGTTTTATTTTTAGCTAAATCAACGAAATAATACACAATTTACTATAAAATATTAAATTATTAGATGAAAATTAAATTATTGGATGTAAATTATTGTTTTTTTATTAAAACTTTAGGTTATTATGTAATTTATATAAAAATATGAAAAAAACTTCAGTCGTAGAAAAAGTATAGTCTGCAACACGTGTAGAATGACTATTCCTCACTCGTGGACAAACATCTACTCGTTCGGTATATGCATCATATACAGATTATACTACTAAAAAAATCCCTAGAAAATTTGTTTTTCTTTCATAAATGTAATCTTCTTTTGCCATAGTACTTAAACTTTCTTTCCTTCCATTGTAATTCGAAAGTAAATAAACATGAATATACGTTAGGCATTAAGCACATGGGAAAAAATTAAAATCTAATTAATTGTTATAATAAATATATTCAGAACAAAGTACCCAGAATTATATGTTCTAAACCATACATAGTTATTTGTCGCTGTCTTTTGTATATAGTTCAGTCAAATAACGAAAAATTCATATGTTAAATTGCATTAAATGTATACGGATATTTTAAAGAGTAGTAGTGGATGGTAACAGAACACTCCTGTTAGTTTTTCACCGGGTGATTTGCGTAAGGGGTGTCCGCTATTTTGAATTTTAGGGATGAGTGCGGTTATCTCGCTAAATATGCATCTAACGATAAAAATGCATATAACTAATTTTCTTAAGGAGAAAATTTTCAACAATTTTTGTTTAAATATTTTTTTAAAATACATTAATAACAATCGAGTTATAGATATTTAAAAATTATCATTTTGGGGGCGAAGTTGTTTTTTTTTCAATTTTTCAGCCAAATTAGTCATCGGAGGATAAAAGTGGTTATAAGCAAACTTGTAGCTTTTGAAATACTCTATAAGTTTTATACATTATGCATTTTTATAAGTATTTTGTTACGGTTATAATGTGCGCTGAAAGTCGAGTTGCGCCCTCTGTAACCGTACCAAAGTACCTATGAAAATTTACAATATATGAAACTTATAGAGAACTTCAAGAGCTTCAAGCTCATAATCACTTTTATCGTCCGATGAATAGTTTAGCTGAAAAATTGAGAAAAAAAACAATTTCACCTCCAACATGGCTATTTTGAAATTAACTCGATTGTTATTAATATATTAAAGAGACATCTTTCCGCACGCTCATTGGAAAATAACATTTCTTTTAAAACAGCGCCTCATACTTGAAAATTGATGCTGTGAGCATTTAAACTAAAAAAAATTGCTATTGTTCAAAATAAAAATAGATATTTTAATATATTATAAAACAATACCTGAGAATTTAGTATTAAATTAAACAAATCAAATAAAAAATCAATTTCTTTCCACGCTAACAAAAGTATTAACAACATTTATGTGAAATTCAATAATTTTATTAACTGCCAGTTTGCGTTTAATACATCTGGGACAGTATTTTCTTTACGTTTAAACGCGTCTGTACACTCATAGAAAAATCGTTGTAAAATCAAACAAAAGTCATATGATTTAAAAGAAAAGCAATATGTTTTTGCTCCAACAGTGTTTTTTGTTAATTCAAAAAGTCATTTTTTAATTTTATAAGCCATTGTAAAAATAAAAATATTCATTGTAATTTTAAAAATATTTCCTTTTAAATCATTTGTTAACTTGTAAATGATTTGGATTTGAATATAAAACTGCTTATTTTAAAAAGAATTCTTTTAATATAATTATATTTTTCAACAATGTAAAGGGAAATATTATAATTTTATTTATAATCTGTTATTATATTTTCAAAATTCCAGATGGCGGATCCAATATGGAGGACTATAATAGTAAAATTAACTCTGTAATAGAAACTGGAATAAATAGGTTTTTATGGTCGCTAATTACGAATCTGTTATCAAGATGACTGATCCAATATGGCGGACCGAATTCGTAAAATTAACTCTCATTGTAATAAAAATTGGTATATATGGGTTTTTGGGGTTGCTGATCACGAATCTGCTATCAAATTAAAAAAATTCAAGATGACTGATCTAATATAGCGGACCAAATTCGTAAAATTAACTCTGGAATAGAAATAGGTATAAATGGGTTTTTGGGGTCGCTAATCACGAATATATTATTAGATTTTCAAAATTGGCTGATCCAATACTGATCTAAGTGGTAAGTATATTTACCACCGTGCTTGTAAGGGTTAAATATTAACAACATATAGGATACACCATGCTGATAATTCCCAAAAAGGATGAAATGGTATTATTCGCTCTTTCCTGTCCATTTGATTTTAACGTCAGATAGATAACTTTCTTATACAGGGTGTAACAGAGTCGCATGTAGATATTTTAAGGAATGATTCTACATTAAAAAATATGAAAAAAAGTTCCTATAAAGGCTGGTCAGGAAATGAGTCCTAAGGGAGCTACGGCTCTTCGAAGATGACATATAGAATGGGAAACAAAAAAAAAGCATCAATAAAATTTTAATGCTGCAGGGTGATTCTTCATTTAAAACTAAGCAAAAAAGTATTCTTCACCAAAACACCTAAATTTAATATTAAAGGAGTAATGGCCTTTTAAAAAATAACGTTTTTGGTGGCACAAAATGTGCATTTTTTTTATAACGGTTGCTCCTACAGTGTTACACTATATGACATTTTTTATGTATTTTTACTGAAGGAATCAATATTTTTTACAAAAAATATAAAAAACATACACATAAAAAAGTTTGGGGCAAAAATGTGTTAAGCCTCACATATTTTGTCCATCTAGGCACGCGTCTGGATAAATTCAAAAAATTAATTAACACAAACTTATTGCCCTTATTAATACTAGTATACGTGCAAAAGTTCGTCGCGCTAGTTGAAAGGGTACCAGAGTTATTAAATAAAAACCTTATTTTTATTACAATTTTAAAGGGCCGTAGCTCCCTTAGGTCTCATTTCCGGACCCACCTTTATAGGAACTTTTTTTCATATTTTTTATAGACTGTCAATTCTTAACTTAAATAATATAAATGTTTTAAATTTTTTATTCGATAACACGATGTATCATTTAAAAGAATAATCGTGAATAGACAAAAGCTCTTGCGATAAATGGTGTTTTTGTACGGACATAATAAACCAGTTTCATCGGATATCAATCTTATTATTATGATTTACATTTCTGCTTTGTCATTATTAAATCATTAATAATGATGATTTCTTATTTAAATTTTGGGCAACTCTTTTTAAAATCATAATAAAGAGATTGTAAACAAAAGATCTTTTTTAGTTGTGGAAAATACTACAGTATAAATAAATAGCAACTCATTAAAAACCACATAAAGGAATGGGCCCATGGGATTATAATTATTATTATTTTAATCAAATTAACTTAAATATCAGTTAAAACAAAAATAACATTGTTAAGCGTGTCTGAAATTACACAGTGGCACATAAACTCACATAAATTGCTCAAAAAACTGCGAAATAGAGTATTGGACGAGCTAGCTCTAGATTTTCAGATTTCGCCGGGCAAAACTAAAATTTGTGGTGACCAAAAAAGAATGATATTAACGAAAATTGGAAATTTTTCCAAAAAACTTATTATAACTGCAGTAGCGGATCCAGGAAATGGTCCTGGGGAAGGGGGTTAAAATCCAAAAACTAAAATCTTTAAAAGTTTATAAGTGCACAATTCCAAAAAATCAATAGTTTAGGTTCTAGAAAATTTTGAAAAACTCAAAAACCGTGATGCATGAAAAAATCGTTTCGGTTCGATGTGTATCAATTTTATAATTAGAGCACTAGATAAGTAGGTTTGTTAGGGTTTTTGGGTAGTTTGAGGGACCACTTTTGTGTAGTGTGTAAACTACCTACCTACTCTAACAAACCTGCCTATCCAGTGTTCTAGTTATAATGTTCGGCTTTTTGATCAAAATTGTCCCCGGGTACAACTGCCAAAGTTTAATAGTTTTTGCGCTATAGAGCACTTTGAAAATTTCGGGCTTGCTTGTCCAGTATATATATATATTTTTTTTAAGTTAATTGAAAAAGTTATGGGGTCAGCGAGCTTTTTCACTGTCAATTTCAGCTCAAAAATACGTGAGAAATATATAGCCGGGTCTAACCTTGACTTTAAACACACTCACTTTTTTTCATATTCTATTTATTTATGATAAAACTAACAATTTAAGACCAAAAATTAAATCTTCTATACAGGGTGATCAATAACTGCCATGCCAAAATTTGAGACGTGATTCTGCATCCCAAAATATCAACAAAAAATTCCTATAAAGGTTGGTTTGCAAAAGTCTAAACGAAAAGGTCATAAATTGTAAGATTTTTCATAAATAAATAGAATATGAAAAAAAAGTGAGTTTGTTTAAAGTTGAGGTTAAACCATCAAGCCAGTGTATAAGTTACCAGTCAACACGTAGGAACATAATTTATTACACGGAAAAAAAAAATTATAGCTAGGAGCGCTATAACACACATACCAAGCAAATTATAATCGCTTATTATATAAATACAAGGCTTTCTCTTACAATTATGGCAGTCAGTGTAAAAATTTATATGAAATACTTTAATTGTTTAGTGAATAATAAAATATAACAAATAGTATGGCATTTATAGCTTAAATAGATTTAATTATTGTCCGTGCTAATAATTTTTATAATATAATAAAATTTCTGTAAATTTATAATAGTGCCTGTAATAAATATAATCGTGTCTGTAATATATATAATCGTTTCCAATTTATTTTTAACATTATTAGTTATTGTGTCCCTTATAATCTATAGCTTAAATCACTATAATTTGCCACTGTTACCAAATATCTTATATGTATAGAGCAGAGCCCACTAATTTCTTTCCGTGTAGTGTTAAAAACCGATTTTTTTCAAGATACAAGGTTGAGAAGGTAAAACCACGATATGTAAATTGTAAACCAATAGTAAAATAGGAAAAGAAATTTAAAATTTAAATAGAAATCAATTCTAATAGCTTATTAGTACTTGTAAAAACAAAATCTAAAACAAATTATCTAATCAAACAAAACCTCACCAATTATGGTAACTTTCATTTTTTAAACTAAGTGGTAAGCAAACATCCTAACAAACGCATCAGATTTAGTCATAAAAAATTTTAATTAAAGTTTATTTAAATAGAAAAAAAAACTAAATTTAAATGGCTTCATATGATACTATTTGGAGAGGCCTTTTATATAAATTCTTAATAGTATATTAAAGTACTAGTTTCATAACATACGTTTTTAGCGCACAAGTACAAGTTTTGAAAACGAGTCGCTTGCGGCTAGTTTTCTAAAGTACTATTGCTCTAAAAACGTGTTATGAAACGAGGGATTTTTGTTTTGGGTTGGCATTACAGTTTATACTGTTTAAAATTCTAAGAACAAATGATATTTTGATATATTTTACAGTCATCTCTTCTTTTTTCACTGCAATTAACCAGTCCACAAT
This sequence comes from Brachypterus glaber, assembly GCA_958510825.1. NCBI lineage: Eukaryota > Metazoa > Arthropoda > Insecta > Coleoptera > Kateretidae > Brachypterus > Brachypterus glaber. The sequence goes on along the minus strand of OY294044.1, from coordinate 111,870,884 downwards.
TTTAACGCGGTAAAAAATAACCCAAACACAAATTTTTGTAAAAAAATTAAACTTTAAATCGACATGACATTTGCAAGCAAAACGTCAAGAGATAGGCTTTTGTATGTTGCCAACCTAACAGAAAAAAAAGTAGAGACTTCTTATGGGCCTATAAGAACACGCAAAATGCTTGTGATTATGAGCTTATAAGAGTCGCAAAATAGAAAACAAATCTAAAACAGAAAATAAAATTAAAAGGTTCTTATCTGTCTTATCACTCATTTAATAATTGTCACCATTTTTTATTTGATAATACAAAAAATTTAACTACAGAGCCTATCACAGAAATATGATAGCTAAAAGAATTAATTTTCATAAAATTATGCAAAGATAACTGTATTAGCGAATGCTCTTCATCTTTACCTAATACTTGGACACCAATACTTAATGATGAAGTATTACTCGGTAACTTAACTTTGCCCTCTTTTCAATAAAAAAGTTTTCTCCAAATTAACTTCTCTACATGTTTTCAACAAAAACGCCTTTCCAAATTAATTTCTCTACACCTTTTTATTGTTACGGGTGTCTTTGTTTCAATTACCTCGAAATTACATATTTTGACATTTGTCATATTTTGATTGATAAAGCCAAATATTGCACAAATTCTCTCAAAAACTAATAATTTTCTTTGAAAACGGGATCAGATTAGATCCCGAAACGTTAGAAGTTAACTTTTATTCAGTTTTTCGTTCTTTCTTAATTATTTTAACGATTTATCAAGAATTTTATTAAAAATTCCTTATTTAGGCAAAATTTTTAAACTTTGGTAAGGTATTGACTAATAATATTTTTTAGGTAAAGAAGATGTAGATCTAGAAAGAGGTGCGCCTGATAAGAACATTTTAATTTTATTTTCTGTTTTAGATTTTTTATAAATAATCATTCACTGAAAAAAATAGGGGTAAAATTACACAATAGTTAGTAAATTTAAACAGCAATAATAATGCAATTATCTTAGTGAAAATAAAAAATATATGTATTTTACAAAAATGTTGTAATTTTATTAATGTTATTTAGCAAACTGTTGTTAGTTTTATACAATAATCAGTATTTTTTACTTTATCCATTTAGAATTTTACTATAAGCATTGTATAAGTACAAATGAATTTTAAAAGACTTTTTATCTTTTAATGTAAATTAACAAAACCTTATTAATTTTACAAACAAAATTGCGTTATTACTACAGTTATTGTGAATTTACCTTAACTAGCAAAGAAGCAGTGTGCTCTTCCTTGCACCAGTTGATGCCGTAGCACGTTGTGAGATGCCGGCAAATGTTTTTTTTTTTTTAATTTAGCTGTGTTTTGTTTAGTATTGTTATATTTATAATCGGTAAGTAAGTTATCCTCGTTACTTGGATGTTATTTTTTAGTTTTTGTAGGTGTAGGTTACATTTTGGCTAATTTATCCATAGTTGTGCAGAGCTGTCGGCAGGTAAATTTTTTAAGAAGAATAGGTTTTTATTTGTGTTAATACCAAATAGAGATAGTCTTAGTTTTAGTATAGACTGAGATTTACAACGTGCTTTTGAAATTTTTTAATGATCTCTAACCGTTTACGAGATAAAATGCATGGGCTGGACATTTGAAAAACCCTGTACACAATGACAATTATTCTAGTTTAGTAGTATTATACAGGGTGTATTTGAAATAGGGTCGGAAATTTTAACAGGTGATTCTACATGATAAAATATGACAAAAAGTTCCTATAAACATATGTCTAAAAATGCGTCATAAGGGAGCTACGCCCCTTCGAAATTGGCTAAAAAAATCGGTTTTTATTTAATAACTCAGGAACCCTTTGAGATATATTAACAAGGTTTTGCACGTGAATTAATCCTAATAAGGCCCATCTTTGTATGTCATTTTCGCGTACTTATTTAAACCAGGGGTGTGCGAAACGGGGGGGCCTTATCAGTTTTTTGTCCCAAACTTTTTTCTGTGTAACTTTTTTGCAATTTTATTTTTGAAATATGATTCCTCAGGTCAAAATACATAAAAAAGGTACTCTTGTTGTAATACTGTAGGATTAACCGTTTTCGAGAAAAGTTCATTTGAAGGTGAAATTTCACGGTTCGAGGCCGAAAAATTAAATACTAAAATCTCGAAAACCAAAATTTTAATAATGCAATGTTATTCTACATCAAAAACTAAGAAAAAAAGTTTCCATACATGTAGGTCGAAAAAACGCTTTTAAAGCTACCATAGCCCTTTAAAAATGGTGCATATTTAGGAGACCATAGCTCCATTAGGATTCATTTTTGGAAGTACCTGTATATCAGGTTTTTTTCTTAGTTTTTAATGTACATTCGCCCTGCATCATTAAAATTTTGGTTTTCAACATTTTAGTATTTAATTTTTCGTCCTCGAACCGTGGAATTTCACCTTCAAATGAATTTTTATCGAAAACGGTTAATCCTACAGTATTACAACAAGAGTACCTTTTTTATGTATTTTGACCTGGGGAATCACATTTCAAAAATAAAATTGCAAAAAAGTTACACAGAAAAAAGTTTGGGACAAAAAACTGATAAGCCCCCCCCGTTTCGCACACCCCTGGTTGAAATAAGTACACGAAAATAACACATAAAAACGGGCCTTAGTAGAATTAGTTGACGTGCAAAACCTCGTTGATATATCTCAAAGGGTTCCTGAGTTATTAAATAAAAACCGATTTTTTTAGCCACTTTCAAAGGGGCGTAGCTCCCTTATGACGCATTTTTAGACATATGTTTATAGGAACTTTTTGTCATATTTTATGATGTAGAATCATCTGTTAAAATTTCCGACCCTATTTCAAATACACCGTGTAGTAGTATAGTTTCTTAAAATATTTATGCAATAAAAACACCTTTGAGTTTACAATGTGTTTTATTTGTAGTTTCAACTATATACCCACACCACTTGTTTTCCATTTTCTTTTCTATACATAGCAGTAAAATTGTAAAATTCAGTTTTAATTTCACAAAAAAAATTGAATTTCATTATTAATTTTGCAAAATAATTTTAAGTTTCGATAACATTTCGCAAAAATAATGTGAAATTACATTTTTTGAAAAAAATATGTAACTTTTTGTTTGCAACTTGTAAAATCACTGTAATAGTTCGTAAATATGTGAAATATTTGTAATAATAATGTGTAGAATTACAAATAAGTTGTTTATCTAAGCAATAAATTTACAATATTTTTGTAAATATACTATAAAAGAAATTAAAACTGCTATTATAAATGCAACAAATATAAACAACGATTGGAAATGTAGTATGGTAATTTTACTCGTCACTTATGAATTATAAGTATATTATCAATACTATTGTGATAATTTAAACAAATGTTTTGTAATTTTAGAAAATAATTTAATGCGCATTTTTACATAACTAGTAGTAAAAATATATTACGCTAATAAATTTACTTTGATAGTGTTTGGCAAAAAATAACCAGCGATAGTTATAGTAATTTTACAAAATAATTTTTTCAGTGTTGAGGCGAAATGGCTCAAATTAATAATACTATAAATATATACAGTGCGTGCATTAAGTCTGAAATCACCCGATTAACTTTTTAGTTACAAGTAAAACACAAAAACCCTCGGATAGGTCGATTTTTATTTTTAATTTTGCAAATTATGGTGTAATAAAAGTTATTAAAATTTGCACCCCCTTGCACCCTCACCCCCCAACTTTTTTTTTTCAAATAGCAACCTACCCCTTGTGACACTTCGCTGGAAAGGTAATTTAATAAGCTTTCCAACGGTGTATAATAAAGCCTAATTTGGTAAAGGGCTAATGATAAAATGCACAATTTAGTTTATTATAAAGACATGTAAAGTATAACTTTAGTTCACTATAAATGTTCAAATTGATGTCCTTCAGCTCTTTGACAGTGGACAGTAAAAAAACGGGATTAAAATCGATTAAATAGTAAACATAAAATTGGTCAATAAAAAGAAAAAAAATTGCATTTTTCAACAGGGTATAAAATATTACAATAAGTTTAAAACAACCTTATTTAGATTCTCAGGAAGGTGCCAAGTAGGAAATAGGGCAACAATTACCATATTATGCGTAATATTTCACCCAAACAATGTTTAAATATAACATGCGTTTTTACATAGACCCTTTAACAAATTAGGCTTTATCATACACTGTTGGAAAGCTTATTAAATTACCTTTCCAATGATGTATCACAAGGGGTAGGTTGCTATTTAAAAAAAAAAAGTTGGGGGGTGAGGGTGCAAGGGGTGCCAATTTTGATAACTTTTTTTAGATCAAAATTTGTAGAATTAAAAATATAAATCGACCTGTCTGAGGATTTTTGTATTTTACTTGTAACTAAAAAGTTATTCGGGTGATTCCAGACTTAATGCACGCACTGTATATACGCCTCAAATAAATTATACAGCCTGTTCCAGAATTCGCGTACAGAAATTTAAGGGTATATTAAAAATCCTCTGGAAAATATAAAAAAAAAATATCAAAAAAAAATCCATCTTCGTTCAATTCAAAAATAAGAACGCTTTAGGTGGACCAATACTGTTGCTGATGTTAAATTACCTTTAAAAGTTGAATTTGTTTAGCCATGGAAGCAAATTTAATTATTGCAGGTATAGAATATTTGATAGCCTCTGTCGGTTTTGTCAAAATATAATAACCTAAAAAGATTCTAGTTGAAAGTCTCAAACAATGCACGCGTCAAAAATTAAAATACCATAGTTACTAATAAGTAGGGAAACACTAATTTGTAGGTAATTTAACAACACCACAACAGGATTGGTCAGATAAATAGCTTCCTTTTAAATTAGTATTGAAGATGGATTTTTTTAAAATTATTTTCATATTTTCCATAGGGTTTTTAATATACCCTCAAATTTCTGTACGCGAGTTCTGGAACAGGCTGTAGATTCTAACTTTTATTATTATTATTACTATTATTATAATATTGTAAAATATTATTATAACTGAAAATATCTCTGTGCATATAATAATTTATTATAAATATTTTTATAATAAATTAGTAATTATAATTTAAACAGATGTTATATACATGAATCGCGAATTTGATCCGTGCACAATATTAACTAATTTAATTTGTTTTCTTTAAATTGGCAGATGTTTATTTTCTCTTTGTATTTTTGATGCAAATGCCACTTTTTGTAAGATTTTTATTATTTATTTATATTATTTACAGACAGAGACGGGCCTAGTAAAAAATAGGCTGAACGCTCCTCTTCCTTAAAATGTAAACAAAATGTTTACAGCGATATCCAAAAAAAATATAATACCATATTAATTATACCTATCAATCAATGATTAATTTATCTTTTTATAAGGAAGTAATTTAGCTCATTCGAGATGGCTCACAAAAAAAAGGTAAGGTAAAAAATTCAAAAAAAAACGGAAAAAAATCATGAAGCGTTGAAAGTTGAATATTTATAAACCTTATACAGTGCGTTCGGCTAGACGGTTCTTTTAACTCTTTACGCTCTTAAAGCGCCTTTTTCCGTTCGGGTAAGTAAATCTGGAGTAAAAAGGTTCAAGTCTGCATCGTTCGACTAAAAAAAAAATTTCACTTGAAGTTCACTCTCTATGCACAACCTTCCGAGGTTGGGCTCGGACAGCACGTTGCTTCTTCTTCTTCTCCAGTGTAATTTATTATAAAAAATAAGCTTAGGTACTGTGTTGTAAATATTTTGCATACATTTTTTGATAAATGATATTATTCAGTATTGGATTGCAACCCCCTTGGACGGCCGTACGGTCTTAACTTTTTGGTTTGGACTATAACTCTAGCGACAGCTTTTCTCCTCTCTTCTTCGTTTATTTTAACGCGAGAACAAAAACAAAAATCGTGGTTTGTGGTCGATTCACATAAAATGAAAGGAAATGTTTACATGCACCATAAATAAACTAAATGCACTTTTAGCTCTACGTCGTTCGGGTAGGTCCAATTTGCACCTTAAACTCTGTTCCTGCTCTGCAAACTCCCTACTCCATTTACCCCCCCACTGATAGTGTCCTCTAAATGATGTATATACATTTTTTTAAAAATGTTTGCGGGTTTGATTAAAAAATTAAATTTAAGTGGCACATTGTATATTCAATATCTTACACTTATTTTTTTTTTAGGGCTGTATTTTTTATATTTTACTCAAGAACACTTCGGGCTAAAGACTTCAAATTTAATTATCCAAAGCTCTAGGCTGGGATTGTTTGGACTTGGACTTGGATTGGGGTAAAAGGGTAAAATGGGGTAAAATTTTTTTCAAAAACATTTTTTTCAATTAATTTTTTGTATTACGTAAAAAGAAACTTTTTTTTAAAAAAAAATTTTTTTGATTTTTTTTTTAATTTTTTTCGTTTTTGATTTTAATGAACCTAGTCATATATGGGAAAGTATTATTTTGTTGGAAGCAGTATTTTAAGCTAAAATTATGCACAGAATTTGGTTAATAATTTTTTTACGAAATGAGGAAGGATATAAAATTATAAAAATCCTGTTATTAAAATGCCCTAAAATCCAAGCAGTGATAGTAAAATTATAGTTTTTAATCAGGTATATACTTGGTTATTAAAATTGTCCAAGTTTGAGGTCATCACTTGAATAATTCATTGAGTTAATCTTTGTGAACTTTGTTGAAAATCTTCTTCGGTTATTTAGTTAAATATTCCGGTGTCCCACTTTGTGGAATTTATAATTAAATTAACTACCTGCCCACAGACTATTCAATAAATTGGTGAAACGTGAGGAAAATATTTGCTGCAGATTTTAAGAAAACTGGTCACAGTTCGACACTGTTGAGTTTAGGTTTTTTTGGAATGACCGGACAAATTACATCGGCACTTAGTGCTACTAAGAGTGCCGATGTATTGACATCTTCGCCGAAAAGTCAAAATCTTTGACTACGTTTTTTTCACATTTCTCGACGAATGGTCTAAATTCTGAGTCGAAATCAGTAAAAAAATTTTTTGCGTCCGTCTGTCTGTCTGTCTGGGTGTAAACTCTCTAACTCCATTTCTACATGAGATATCGACTTGCGGTTTTTTGCATATTGTTTTTTATCGTATTCCGAAGAGCTGATTAGATTTTGGGGGTAAACGATTGGGGGTAAGGGGGTAAAAATAGGGTAAAACTCCTATTTTTAGCGTTTTTTGTTTATAATTAAGGCAATTATTATTGTATTTAGCACTTATATAAAAGATAATTTTAAATTGGTCAAAAAATGTTATAAACAACGTTTTCCATAAACGCATTGTTTTCGAGATATTGGCGTTTAAAGCAGTAAAAGTTTTTTTTAGCATATCTCACATATTTATAACCCGATTTCAAAAAATTATATTTTAAATAAAAGCTCTTTTTAAGCCCTATAAAAAATTTTATATAAAGTTTGTTGCTAGAAATGTTTTAAAGATACAGAGTTTAAAATCAAACAAAACACATAGTTTGAAATTTGCAAACTAGATGGCTCTAGTATACAATAGTGCCGATGTTTTGACAGGGTGCTTGCAACGTTTCATCTAGTTTTCTTTTAGTTTTTGATAGTAAACTACCCCCTTATTACACACCACTAGTCACCCAAATCGCAGCTGCTCCTTCTTGGGATATTTCCCATTTTGAAAATTTTTAAAATTTCGGAAAGCCTTGTCTTCGTGCAACAATTTTCAAACATTTTTTTTGCGTATTTTTGCGTTTTATGACGTTTTCTGTCGATCCATTTCAAGCCCTAAAAAATTGTCGATCGGTCGGTCGTTCGATCGGTCTGTCAGGGAAATCTTGTGGGCACGATAACTTAAGAACGCTTTAAGCTAGAGACTTGAAATTTGACATACGGGTTGTTACCAACAGTTCTAGCTCGGGATTGTTTTTGGTGCGGTTGGTGGTTTTTGGGGCGCGGCAAGGGGAAAATAGGCAACTTTGTATTTATACTTATAAGCAAACTCTAAGTTAAATAAAACCTAAAAAATTAATTATTTAATTAATTAATTTAATACTGCTCACGAATAATAAAGGAAGTAGGATGTAGAAATTTTAGGGAACTAAAATTGGCATGAAGACCTGTCTCAAATTATTTTACTTAGCCAAACATGTTTTCAGTTAGTATTTTAAAGTTTATTTTTTTAAGATATAGTTATTTTAAACCTTCGCGCTTGTAAACAATCTCGAAATTACCATAGCAACGTAAGATACACATGCGTTGTAAGCGAAATGACTAGGCCCAATTTACACAACCGTAAAACGTTGACGTGCCATTAACGAGAACAAAACAATGATTTATTCCTCTAAATTATTGGAATAAAAGCGATTTTATAAGCAAAACATTATAAAAGCAAAATAAGTAAACAAAAATTATAAATTTTGGTTATGTTGACATTCAAAACAAGCCACATGCTTCAGTGTAAATCGGACTTTGTGGAGTATTTAGCGCCAAGTTTAAAATAACTATACCTTAAAAAATAAACTTTAGTTTTAAGTTGGAAAAACATCCGTGTAGAAACTCGGCCGTGTCTTCAAATAATGTCTGGGAAAGTTTTTCTATTTTTAATAGTTGTTCGATAAATAATTAATACTTATTTCATTTGACATATTTGCTCATTGTAAGTGTACAATAAACGTTTACAGAAATCATAAAAATGTGATTTTTATGAAATTCATTATTTTGTCAATTCTGGGAAGTGGGTTATGATTTCTGCATCCAAACAAATACATTTCTTTTTTTTTTTAATAAATTATGTTGACAGATATCGGATCAAAAGGTGATGTCCAAATTTTTCGAAAAATGAGATTTTTAAATCTACATTTCAAGGGTTATCAAACAATAGCTGTAAGTAATATTTGTAGTATTGCTTTTTTTAACGATTAAAATCGATGGTGGAATTCAAAGTCCATCTGTTGGGGTGGGGGTAAAAAGGCTTTAAAAAGTTTGTTTGGCTCTAAGTTTTTTGATATTGATAAGAAAAAAAATCTTAGAAAAAAGGGAAATAAATAAAAAAATAAAAAATATTATCCAGTTTGAAAATTCATTCATGGTTCTGAACGTCTGAACTTCTTATAGTGAAGTGGTTTATTATAAAATAATTAAAAAAGGCTTATAATCGACTTCACGTTAATTTTATTATTGAAAACAATTAGTGTGACCGCGGTTTCGCTATAATAGATATAGCATCTACGGACTTAAATACATATAATGGGACATCTTTAACATTCTGGTCATAAATAACACTAAGGACATTACATATAACCTAATTCATGCCACTGAAAATGCATATTTTTAATCTGTAACCTAATTTATTAATTGTGTAATGTCCTTAGTGTTACTTATGACCAGAATGTTAAAGATGTCCCATTATATGTATTTAAGTCCGTAGATGCTATATCTATTATAGCGAAACCGCGGTCACACTAATTGTTTTCAATAATAAAATTAACGTGAAGTCGATTATAAGCCTTTTTTAATTAATTTATAAAAAATATTATTTTATTATTCCATCAATCTATTTTCTAATCATCGTACAGAGTGAAGAGTGAAGAGGGCCAGCAGCCCGAAACTGTCAGTCTACCAATATCACTTTGTACGATGATTAGAAAATAGATTGATGGAATAATAAATTAATATTTTTATAATTTTGTTTAAAATTAAAAATTTCTGTCCTTACTAATTCTACGTCTAACCACCCGTTAGTGGTACTATGTGCTTGAGACAAAGTCTTCAACTTGCTACGATTTAAAGTCTCCAGAATAGGAGAGGTATGAGTAGTTGTCTACATCTAGAAATAGATGGCGCACAAGTCTACATCAATCTAATGGCTATATTCCTTTTGCGAGTAAAGTCTAAAAACGTTTTCTTAATCAGCGTGCAGAGTTGACTCTTGGTACTGAAGAGGGCCAGCAGCCCGAAACTGCCAGTCTACCAATGTCACTCTGTACGATGATTAGAAAATAGATTGATGGAATAATAAATTAATATTTTTATAATTTTGTTTAAAATTAAAAATTTCTGTCCTTACTAAAAAATATTACCCAATTGCGAAAATCAAAAATATTGAGATCCATAATTTAACGTACGTATACTTATAGTGAAGAGATATTATTTTAAAAAAATCAAACTTTTAGTCATCATTCACTTTATTAATAATTTAGGTTAGTTACCGGTTTCGATTATCATCGTCAGACTACAAGAAATTACACAAGTTAGAGATTATTTTAAGAAAAACAAAGTTTATCTTACCTAGCCAAAAATATATAAAAATACTATATCCATAAAAGGTCAAAAAAGGTCAAAAACAACCAACATTTATAAATGTAAAACACAGTAACGTAACGTCCACTTCAATTTACAAGACAATATTAACAATAAAATCACAAAACACGTGTTTAAACATACAGTATATAAATAATAAATGTCAAAAATCAAGAGTTTTTTTTAAATCTATAATCAATATTAGGGATGTTCTAAGCTAAGGTGTGTAAGAAAAAGAAGTAGAAGAAGAAAAGGAAAAGAAAAGCAGAAGAAGGAAAGAAAAAGAAAAGGAAGAGGAAGAAGAATAGGTATAAGCATTTTAAGGGATGGGTAAAATATTTTTAAACACTATTCAACACGAATCCTGAAAAATTGAAATTAAAATATTAAGAAATGTTATTTCTTAAAATTCCAATCTACTTATTGCAATAATTATACACAAATAGATACATAAATGTATGCACATATATAAAACAACCGCAAGTATTACAAGAATAAGCTAAAAAGTGTAGTGTTAGAACGGGGGAACGCAAGCTGTTTATTTAAAATATTTTCAGGATACTTATGAGCAAAACTACTAATCTCTAATTCTTCATAATGATCCAATTTAACTCCACCATCTTGTATATGTAGAATTTCAAAATTAGAATTCCGCTGGAATGTATGTGTTTCGTCTCTTAGGTGATTTAAAAAATGTGAGAACTTCTTTCCTTCTAAATGTTCGCCCAATCTAACACCAAAAGATCTTCCCGTTTGTCCAATATAAAAACACTCACAAGAGTTACAGTTGATCTTATAAACTCCCGATTTTGACAACTTTTCAATAGGGTCTTTGTTTTTAATCAAGTGGGTTTTAATATTATAAAGTGGTTTAAATGAGACTTTAAATGAACCCCTAAATAAATTTGCAATACTTTGACTAATTGGACCTATGTAAGGAATTGATATATATATATATATATATATATATTTAATTTCATTTGTGATATTTAACAAAGAAGTGAGGTTGTTGTTAGCCAATTTAATTTGTTTTCTTCTTAATAGTTTGTTTATCAGTTCTGGGTTGTAGCCATTCATGTAAGCAATGTATTTTATTGTATTTAGCTCTGTTTTAAAATCTATAGAGGAAAGAAGTAACGATAGTAAACGATGAATCATACTATGAAATTGTGGTTAAAAGGGCTGTTGGAAGTAAAAAAAAAAAAAAAAAATTATGTTCACATTTTTGCTACACCCACACTAGGGTTCCCAGGACCTACGAAATTGTTTGGGTAACACCCCTCAAAATAGTTCCTTTAGGGGAAAGAACAACCCAGATTTTTTTCAGGTTTTTAAAAAAATATTTAGAGGTCGCGCCCGGTGCTTTTTTGAATAGAAAATCATGTAAAGGGTTTTTATTTTTTTTTGTAAGGATATTAAAACTTTGATATTGGACGTTTATGCAACAAAAAAGTGTTTGCTCTAAAATTAAAAAAAGTCCATTTAAATTGATGACCGATTTATGGATTTTTGTTTTGGGTTGGCAATATAATTTTCGCTATGTTACATCGGCACTTAGTGATTCTAAGAGTGCCGATGTATTGAAATCTTCGCCGAAAAGTCAAAATCTTTGACCACGTTTTTTTCACATTTCTCGACGTTTTAGACCATTCTCGTCGAAATCAGTAAAAAAATTTTTTGCGTCCGTCTGTCTGCTGGATGTAAACTCTCTAACTCCATTTCTACATGAGATATCGACTTGCGGTATTTTGCATATTGCTTCTTATCGTATTCCGAAGAGCTGATTAGATTTTAGGGGTAAGGGGGTGAAAATAGGGTAAAACTCCTATTTTTAGCGTTTTTTGTTTATAATTAAGGCAATTATTATTGTATTTGGTTAATTTAGCACTTATATAAAAGATAATTTTAAATTGGTAAAAAAATGTTATAAACAACGTTTTCCTAAAACACATTGTTTTCGAGATATTGGCGTTTAAAGCAGTAAAAGGTTTTTTTAGCATATCTCACATATTTATAACCCGATTTTAAAAAGGTTTATTTTAAATAAAAGCTTTTTTTAAGCCCTATAAAAAGTTTTTTGCTAGAATATAATGTTTTAAAGATACAGAATTTAAAATCAAACAAAACACCTAGTTTGAAATTTGCAAACTAGATGGCTCTAGTGAACAATAGTGCCGATGTTTTGACAGGGTGCTTGCAACTTTTCATCTAGTTTGAAGTTGAAAAAACCAATGATATTTTGATATATTTTGTAGTAAGATTTTCTTTTTTTGACTGCAGGTAATTGGCTTAATTACAATTTTAACAACGAAATTAACCTTTTAATTAAAACAAAATTTTTTAGAAAATTTATCTTTAAAGCGATGCATGAAGAACGCCAAGCCATATTCATTTGTCCTGTTGCCAACCCAAAAGAAAAAAGTACTAACCGCTTATGGGCCTATAAAAACAAACAAAATTCTTATGATTGTTAGCTTTTAATAGTCGCAAAATAGAAAAAATGTGTTTATCCAATACATACAGATAATAAGACAATTACAAGCTTTATTTTAAATAGATAAACTCAATAATAACCCCCGCGTGGCTTTTACTTTATTGAGTGGATAATTATTTATTTTACCCACTCAACTGTCACTTGTCAAATTATTTTCTTGTAAGTGTCATTAAAATTTTTAATAAAAATATGAATTCCTAAGCTATTTATTGGATAAAACCTTGTATGGCACTCATGGGTAAACCGATATTGCCCATTTCGAAAATTAACCTGCTTGGCTGACGCCTCGCAAGTTAATTTTCTCATGGGCAATATCTTACTTTACCCACTAGTGCCATAAATAACTATTAAAATACAAAGCTTTGTTGCAAAAAATAATGTAGCGTAACATGTGCGCCTTCGCCAAAATTGCAAATAAAAAAAATGCAGAAATTAAGCGACTTGATTTCAGTTGAATCATGAACGAAAATAATTTGGCGAAAACAGTATTTATGAGTAATGTAAATTTAATAATGCGGCTTAATTGTCATTAAGTAGGCCGCGGCATATTGTTTAAACACTTCTCTGGGTCAATTTAAGCTGCAATGAGATGTTTCCAGTGAAATTGCCAAAATGAAACAAAAAATTGATTTTTCTACTGCTTTAGAATGTGAGCAAATACACACACTTTTCAAACACAGAATGAATCCATTCTAGCTCTAGATATGGTATGAATATTCCGTATCAAGTGTTAGAATGAGCACATGTAGTGCCATCTCTTGTTTATAATGAAATACCATGAAATATTGAATAATTTAATGCAATTTAAAGTTTTGCGTTAAAATTACATAAAGTTTATTAGTTTGTCTTAATATTTGACCAGTTTTTTATCAATTTAGTTCAAAAAATTAAAACTGCTCCATCTATTGTTAAATATTTAAACCTTATATGTCACAACAATCTGACATAACCTTCAATTTTTGCATTATAATTTGTAAATATGTGCTAAAATTAAATAAGAATCTTTTTTTACTACTGATTTGATAAAATTATTAAATAACATTAATTGCTTTATTTAAAAATATGTGTTTTGTTGCATTTACAATATCGAGTCACAAAAAACATTGTTTTTAACCTTGTTCGCAATTTAAAGCCATACAGTGTTTCATAATAATAATAATAATATAATAATAATAATAACTCGATTTATTTCATAAAAAATTTTTTAAATACAATACATATAGCACCTAAATAAAATCATTGATTGAAATATTGTCAAATAAAGCTTTAATTTGGCTTGTATGACTCAAATTCTTTCAGAGAATAAGGTTCCAAAGCACAAATGTAATTAAATAACAGTTTTTTAAAAGTTCTATTATTTTTATGTATTTTTATGTGTTGTGGTAGTTTATTAAATAAATACATAGCTGAGTAGTAAGGGCCTTTTTCAAAGGCAGATAGCCTGTGCTTTGGAATCTTATAGTCCGTAACTCTGTCAGAGCTTGGTTCATTATTAAGAAAAAGTTCTTTATTTTTTACTAAAAACATGATACATTCATAAACATATAAACCAAACACAGTAAGTATATTTTTTGATTTGAAGAGACTTCGACAAGAGTCACGATATTTCAGACCAAAAATTGCACGAAGTGCCTTTTTCTGACATAAAAAAACAGACTCAATATCTTTACATCTTCCCCAAAAAATAATACCATTCCTTAAAAGACTCTGAAAATTGGAATGATAAACTAGTTTTAATGTATGAATCTCCAAGTATCTCCTTAATATTAAAAATGAGTAGCTAACTCGGTTTAAATTTGCACGTAAATGGTCCACATGTGAACACCAGCTCAGGCCCTGGTCAATATGCAGCCCCAAAAATCTAACATAGTTTGCAACCTTTCTTTCGCAATTATTGACATTTATTGTTGTTTGTGCATCACGACGCAACTTAAATAACATAAAATTTGTTTTTTCTTCATTTAATATAAGTTTATTTTTATTAAGCCAATTTTTGATTGCTAGGAAAAGTATATCAGCATCAGAAATTAAAGTTTTAAAAGAGTTAGATTTAATTAAAAAGTTAGAGTCATCTGCAAAACTGACCAGAGCCTGGTCTGGGTTTTGAAGAGTCTCATGCAGATCATTTATAAAAATAATGAATAGGAGAGGCCCAAGAATGCTACCCTGGGGCACCCCAACAGTAATATTTTTGACATCCGAAAGGAACTTGATAAAATCTTCAAAAAGTTGTACTTGCTGTGTACGGTTTGAGAGGTAGGACTTCAGCCAACGCAGTGCATGCCCCCTTACACCATATCTTTCAAGTTTTATAAAAAGAATTTCATAATTTAAACAATCAAAAGCTTTTGATAGATCTAGTAGTATTGCTAGTATTTCCTGTTTGTTTTCAAAACCTTCTAAAATACTTAGTACAAAATCATACACCGCAGTGGCCGTTGACCTACCCCTCAAGTAACCATGTTGTGTACGTTTAAACAATTTGAATTTATCGAAGAAACCTAGTAATCTTTTACTCATAGCCATTTCCAAAAGTTTAGAAAAAGCAGGGAGCAGGCTTATAGGTCGATAGTTTTCTATCACAGTTGGGTCACCTTTTTTATAAACAGGGACCACAATAGCATCCTTGAGCCTATCCGGAAAGATTCCAAATAATAAGGAATTATTTATAATAAAAGTTAAAGGTTTATATAACTCATTTTTACAATATTTTAATAAATTAGTTGAAATTTCATCATTTCCGCTACTATTTTTACTTTTCAATTCATAAAAAAAATTTAAACATTCCTCTTCACTTACAGGCGTAATAAACATAGAGTTATTGTTGACAGGTATTTTACAATTTAAAGGTACATTTTCAGATTTTGATATTGATGTTTTTACAGAGTTTACAGTAAAGTCATTAAAATCATTGACAACTTTTTCCGCTTTTCCAACAAGTGATAAGTTATTTTTTGCGTTTCCTTTGTGTCGTATTTCATTTATTATACCCCAAACACATTTTGACTTGTTCTCTGCTGTGGTTATTTGAAAACTATATGACATTTTTTTGGCATGAGAAAGAGCACTATTATATTCCTTTTTAATATTTTTATAGGTATAGAAATGTGAATCATGACTACTTAAGACATAGTAAAGGTCAAGTTGCTCTTTATAATATTTTACTAGTGGACAGTTCACGTGTACAGTTCTTTTTTGTTTTCCTTTTCTATAAACCTTAGGAAAACTTAGGAAAACATATTTGCAGTCGAAGAAAAAGTATAGTCTACAACACGTATGGAATGATCATTCCGGGCTCGTATGACAAACTTCCTCGCGCGGAATATTGTCTATTCCATACTAGTTATAGAATATACTATTCTATAGGGTATATCCTGCACGTAGCCAGTTCTTTTATTTTTTTTAATAAAATTTACACCCTTCATCCTTTGTGATCTCTAAACTCAGCTGAAAAAAAGGTTTTGTTAACAACTTGACAAAAAAACGCCCTACTAGCATTGTGCCAAATGGGAGTCATATTAGGAGTTTAGACTTCGGGTCCTAAATAAGGGCTTATTTGATTCTGCCTTTTTTTTTTGACATCAACTTACCACTCGAGAGGGGAGGGCCTAAACTAACCAGGGCGCACTATGGGAACGTTCAAGTATTACCTAACGCAAATTTTGATCATTTTGGACCCCCACCCCCGCCCCTGTAACGCTATTTTCCTATACCATTAACATGGGCGTAATACTCCAAAATGACCCCCACCCCCCCTAGGAGCGTTACGTAATACTTGAACGTTCCCTATGTGGCCAAACAGGAAAAAAGTCACCAACATTATTTTAGCTGTTAAATGCAAAACAAATAAGTTATTTATTGGTAAAATGCCATAATTTTTCTAAAAATTTACCCCCGGCCCCCTAAAACCCCCTAATTAGGGAATATTATTTAATTGCACTTCCAGGCATTGCATAGCTTGAAGATCAAAATTAAAAATTTAGCATACTTATAGGGGATTCCGCATATAGCCCAAAAAAATCATAAAAATTTACCCCTAGCTACCTCAAACCCCCTTATTATGTCCCTTTTTTTAAATACACTTCCAGAAAAGCTAGAAATAAAAAATTTGGCATACGCATATAGGATTTTGAACATAACCCAAAAAAATTACCCCTAGGTAAGGTAAAATTAGGTTACATACTTATCCAGTTATAATACAATTTTAAAATAAATTTTACATCCCCCCTTGTCTCCACACCACCCCCATACGTGTATAAGGCTAAGTTAACCCCCTCTGTACCACCCACTTAGAATAGACGTAGAGAGCTGAAATACTGTACCCATCTTATCTGTGATGAAAATACAATTTTATATAAAATTACCCTCAACTTCCCCAACCCTAAAATTAAAAAAATCCCTTATTATCCACATCTTTTTATTAGATGTGAGGCCTTTTTTAGTCATCAAAATTTCTGTCAGTCAATCATATAAGGATTACCATACATTAAATAATTCACAGGGCCTCCCTTTGCTTTTCGGCGCCCTGAAGCAAGTTTTTTGTTCGATTGTTTACATAAATTTTCAAAAACTAGATTTTTAAAAGAAGGGTTTCGACTTTTTGATTGTTTAAAGAACGTTTCCAAAATTAATAATAATAATTAATTAGTATTAATTATATGAAACTGCTTACTATGCCAGAACTAAGACAGAGGCCATCGGCTGTGCCGGCAAAGAATCATTATTAATAATAAAACGCTTCACGGTGCAACACCCCTCAGAAATGCACCGAGACTTTGAACTTAGTGTGTAGGCTTTAAATTTAGTTTTGAAATATTATCTGATAATAAAAAAACCAATGCAAATGAAAATTAAATTATTACCTACACATCGAAAGTACACGTAAAAAGCATTGTCATTTTACAGGTAAAGTTTTGTTTCTCTATTCGGTCTCTATTCCATCAACTTTAGCATAGCAAAATATGAATGCGTTTGTCAGTACAATAAATAACGCGATATTGTATCATATAAATGATTCAAGCAATCATATTTTTATAAATTAACTCTTTTTAGAAAGTCGCTTAGTGCAGAAACATTTGAAATAATCTACAAGTAAAACGCACTAAGTGCACTAAGTGACTTAGTGCCTATTGCCAGATAAAATTTTAATCAAAATCAAATTGGTGCGTTTTGTATAGTGAAAAGTCCAAACTCCCTTGGCAGTCCACCTAGAAGTTAGTTCGGTTTATCTATACATGGATCATCAAAAATTAATTACAGTGCCATTCCCAATCCCATTTTTACAAAAAAGTGACTTGGAGCACTTAAATAAAAGCTTTTTCTTAAAAATGTTTTTTTACTAATAATTTATTGTATCTTTGTTCAGTTTCACTTGGAATTCCTCATAATTTCCCATATCTCCGGGTCAAACGAATCTCTGAAACGCATTCATGTGAGAGTTGATGAAAACTATACGTATATATATATATATATATATATATATATATATATATATATATATATATATATATATATATATATATATATATATATATATATCCGGCCGACCAAATTGAGTCCACACATTACTCCTGTACATTACATTTTGACTCCGGAATTATTTTGACTCCGAATATCGGAGTCAAAATAGTTTTTCTTTATAAAATGACCATTAAACCATATTTAACTCTTTTTTTTATATTACGTGAGACATAGCATTATAACTATTCCGCTAATACTAATAGTTTTGTAGAGTGACGTATGTACGCCTGTAAATTTAACGTTTAATCGGATGCAAAATAGTCGGTTTTAGTTCAACCTTTTGAAACATAGAGGCGCTGACGCACGCTGATCAATATACGAATCATCAATATACGCTTTCATATTGACGACTAATTTGTTTCCGACGGCTTGGCAACGTTGTATTGTTAAATATTGTCTTGGTACATGAATTCCTAACTTTCGTGAATTGGTAAAAGAACAAATAGTTGTACATATTTAAATTATAAATGGTTTAGTAGCCCCCTCTTAACTTTTAAACGAGTTAAATAGAAAGGGGATCGTGGGATACATTTTTTACTTAGGTATATACCTGTTCAAACTAACAAAACAAAAAGTTTTACTTTACCATAGTTATTGGTGAAGTTATCACAAAAAAATCGAATCATAGAACAATTTTACCGCCTAAAATGACACGTACTCAAAAACTGTTACACACAAAATAAAAATAGAGTGGCAAAATTCAAATTGAACTTTATATAGAAAGGGGATCGTGGAATACATTTTTTACTTAAATAACTCAAACTAACAAACAAAAAGTTTTACTTTACCTTAGTCATTGGCGAAGTTATCACAAAAAAAAATTCGAAGCATAGAACAATTTTACTGCCTAAAATGAAACATAGCGATGTACTAAAAAACTATTTCCATACAAAAATAAAAAATAGAGTATCAAAAGTGTAATTGAATTTTATATATGTGTTATAGATTGCGAAAAATATAACGCCATACTTTTTAAGTTATTATATTAACCTTAGATATTTTTTATTTCTATTTTGACTCCGTATAATATATTTTGACTCCGTATATAATATTTTGACTCCGTATAATAATATATTTTGGCTCCGTATATAATATTTTGACTCCATATAATATATTTTGACTCCGTATATTACGGAGACCCGAAAATAATATTGGAGCCAACTTTACATAACTTTATATAAACTTATGTGTTACGTAAACCATTAAATACTCCATATTCGTGTTAAATTTTACATTTCTATTATACTAGAAAACGAGATAACTGAACACACAACCAGGGGGCAGTTCGGAGACAAATTATATTTGATGGTTATAATTTTTATTTTTCCTTGAACATAAATTGATTTCATATTCTATGCTACATTTTACATTTGGAAGTAAAATAACTAATAAAGTGCCCGGGGCCGCGTTATGTTTTAAGTTTTTATTATTATTTGGAAGCGTCAGAATAATTTAAGCGTGCCCCCGGGGGCATTGGGGGATTTTTTTTTATTATAATAAACCTACCCAATAAAAAATAATTCGGCGGCCGATGGGCGGTAAAGTGATGGCAAATGATCATCGCTTTTTGACGTTGGAATGACGTCTGATCGTCGGTCGGCAAAATGATGGCAAATGATAATTGAAATACTAAATCAGCTCAACGTCGGTCCGCCGTCGGCTTAATGATAATCGAAATACTGCATCGGCTCAACGTCGGACCGCCGCCAGCATCTGACTAAACCATCAAATATAATTTGTCCCCCTGGTTGTGGTTTTTGTTATCTGCCAAATATAACGCAATACTTTTTAAGATTGTAATATGGTTACTGTGCCCCGGTGGCCACTATTATTTTTGAATAGGTTTTGATTTTTGTTACTGTTCTTAAACAACATAAACAATATCCTAGTATAAATTACAAATAATGCCCAAAAAGATCGTTATTGTTTTAATTGACTATACTAGTGTAAATCCAGGGGGTGTACTTTAAATTTTTGGGTGGGGATTAATATGTGGGGATTAGTAATCTTGGTTATGTGGTTCTTTATTCGGCATGCCTTTAAAGAGTGAACAAGTGCAGTGCTTTATTTTTGATATAAAATGAGTAATCCAGCATCTAAAACGACAGGTAAGTATAGTATTTTTTATTTTACATACAATACTTTAAATATATAAATAATGCCTTGTTTTTTTATACCTAATGTTTAAAACCATTAATTTTCCAATTGCCTTTGAATCGACGATATATATTTTTTATTTTTATTTTGACTCCGTATATTATATTTTGACTCCGTATATATTATTTTGACTCCGTATATAATATTTTGACTCCGTATAATATATTTTGACTCCGTATATTACGGAGATCCGATAATAATTTTAGCGCCAACTTTATATAAATGTTATATTTGTTTAATTTACATTGATTAAACATTAAACTCATGGATATGGAGTACTTCATATCCATGTTAAATTTCACATTTCTATTACACTAGAAAAACACAACCAGGGGGCACCCGAGAAAAATTATATTTGATGGTAATAATTTAATTTTTCCTTCAACATAAATCGATTTCATACTCTATGCTACATTTTACATTTGGAACAAAAATAACCAATAAAGTGCCCGGTTCACATGTCATGTTTTAAGTTGCCCCGGGAACATTGGGGGGGATTATAATAAACCTACCCTAATAATCCCCCAAAAATAGTTATTGTTTGAATTGACTATACTAGTGTAAATCCAGGTTGTGTACCTTTAAATTTTTTGGATAGGGATGGATGCTATTAATATATTGGTTTTTTATTCGCTATTTGTTTTTTAACGATTTAACGAGTGAACAAGTATATAAAATGAGTAATCCAGCAACTAAAACGACAGGTAAAAAATAAACATAAATTAAACCATTAAAATATAATATTCAAATATATGCGGAATAGTCTGTCAGTGTTTCAAATGAACTGCTTATAAAATAGTACGTTAAGCTTGGCAACGTTGCGGAAGCAAAATAGTGCAGCTTATGAAAGTTGTATGTTGAAATGGAAGTAAAATAGTCGGTAATATGAAAGCCAGATATACAAGTTGGATTCATAATGATCGCTAATATAAACGGAGTCAAAATATTGGCAATAATGAAAAAAATGTATATTTGAAAAATAAGATAATTCCAATAAAATATATACCAATCAACTCGAAATCCTTTTTTAAACAATATATTTTAGGTCAATAATGTCTAAACTAGCTCCTTCTGCAGGACGCAATTTGACCGCAATATGTAATGAAGCAAAATAGATAGTGTGATGTATATATATATATATGTATACACCTAAATTAACTTAAGCTACTCACCTTCCGGAAATCAGATGTACTACATTGTCATGTCACTCTTGATTTTAAATTTACATCAATTGTACGCTAATTAGCTGCGAATAAAAGGTGTACCATGGTATTACCATGGCATTCTTTAGAATACCGCGGTGTTCTTTATTATGTACATATCCTCTTACAATGGGTAACTGTAGATGAACAATCATCAAGTGAACTGGTATATTAAATGAGTTATTCATAAGAACTGGTAAAAAAAACCACAAACAATACACACCGAATATCTTACAAATTCGTACAGGTTCGGATTTAGAGTCAGCCCTGTACGCTGACTGCGAAAAAAATTGAGACTTTATTCAATTTAAAACTAGATGAAACGTTGCAAGCACCCTGTCAAAACATCGGCACTATTTTACACTAGAGCCATCTAGTTTGCAAATTTCAAACTAGGTGTTTTGTTTGATTTTCAATTCTGTATCTTTAACACATTATATTCTAGCAAAAAACTGTATATAACTTTTTTATAGGGCTTAAAAAGAGCTTTTATTTGAAATATAATTTTTTGAAATCGGGTTATAAATATGTGAGATATGCTAAAAAAACCTTTTACTACTTTAAACGCCAATATCTCGAAAACAATGCGTTTTAGGAAAACATTGTTTATAACATACAAGTGCTAAATTAAGCAAATACAATAATAATTGCCTTAATTATAAACAAAAAACGCTAAAAATAGGAGGTTTACCCTATTTTTACCCCCTTACCCCCAATCGTTTAGCCCCAAAATCTAATCAGCTCTTCAGAATACGATAAGAAACAATATGCAAAAAACCGCGTCGATATCTCATGTAGAAATGGAGTTAGAGAGTTTACACCCAGACAGACAGACAGACAGGCGGACGCAAAATTTTTTTCTACTGATTTCGACTCAGAATGGTCTAAAACGTCGAGAAATGTGAAAAAAACGTGGTCAAGGATTTTGACTTTTCGGCGAAGATTTTAACACATCGGCACTCTTAGTAGCACTAAGTGCCGATGTAATTAAAGTCATTAGATTGCTGTATATTTTTGCGCCATCTATTTCTGAACGAACTACTCATACTTCTCCCAATCTGGAGACTTTGAATGGTAGTTCTCAATCAGCGTGCAGGGTTGACTCTTGGTACTGAAGAGGGCCAGTAGCCCGAAACTACAGTCTACCAGTATGCCTTTTACTAATTTGACTCCTCCTTGAACCTGCCCGTCGTTTCAATAAAGGTCAGGATATTGGCCCAGGGGAGATCTCTTAGTTCCTCTTGGTTAAGTCTTTGAGTTTCAAAGACTTGCAACCTGATCCTGTCGTATCTGACACACTCGGCTAAGTAATGAGATCATATATCATCTTCTCCGTACTCTGGGCATAGCGGACTCTCTAGAATCCGTATTATTGCCAGGTGCTTCCTTAGCCTGTTGTCGCCCGTGAAGACCCCTACAAGTTGTCTGAGTGCTTCCTTTTTCCAGCAACCAGTCGGTTTTTGATTTGCTTGGGCCAGGAAGTCCTTAGCTTTCCGGCAACCTTCGACCGCCCTCCATTGCTTGGTATAAGCCCACTCATCGAGAGCGGTATTTACCCTGCTTCCTTGTAACACTCAATATAGGTTCCGGCCCCGTGCAGGTCATCCCTGATCCGAGTCTACCAAGTTCAACTGCCTTCTCGTTTCCGGGAATTCCACTATGACCCAGTACCCATACCAGTTGAACGTTTTTGGTCCTTGCTAACTCTTCTAAGGCTTCTGCGCACTCTCTGACTAGGGGTGACCTAGTGCTGGGATTGCACAATGCCTTGAGAGCAGCTTGACTGTCCGAGCAGATGTATCCTTGTCTATGAGATGTATACATCGTGCCCCCGGTACTGGCTTATTTCCCTGTAATTTGCCGCTTCCTGTATGGCATAGACCTCAGCTTGGAAGACAGTATACAGCAGCCAAGTGGTAAGCTCTTTTGTAAGTATTTCTTCCATTCCTTCTTTGTCGGAATCCTGAGAGAGAAGCTTCTATCGAACTTTAATCGGTCCTCTGCCTCAATCACTCTGATACTGCCAACTGGGATGTCCCTTTCGAAAATATCAGCGATTTTGCAGTGACCCTAGCTCGCATACCCGCCCATCCAACTACCAGAGTCCCTAAGTCTGAGAAAGTTAGCCATTGCCTCCTTCTGGATCCAGATGAAGAGTCCCAGACGGCAGTCCCAGTAGGACCTCTAGAGTAGCTTAGGGTGTTGTCCTTATTACTCCGGTGATGTCAAGACAAGCTAATCTTTGGATTTTTCTCAGGTTCTGAGAAATTGTGGCCACCAGATCACTGAGCCATACCTGGCCTTATGACCGCTGTGTCTAAGGCCCCAGGTTATTCCCACATCTCAACGTATTTGCCAAAAGGTCGAAGTAGACTTTTCAAAGACCTTATCTACATGAGCCTTCCAGCTAAGCTTGCTATCTAGGGTTACTCCCAAGTACTTTACCTCCTGAGTTAATTCAAGTGTTTTTCCGTACATTCTGGGAACCCTAAATTCGTCTATGTTCCTTCTTTTGTTGAAGAGTATTAGCTTGGTTTTTGCAGGGTTTACCGAAAGGCCGTTTTCTCTACACTAATCCTCTACACTAATCCTCAATGTGCAATTCTAGATTTTAACATGCAGTATCAACAATTCCGTAACATTTGTTTAATACAAAAAACTGTATAAATTTATAGTATGATACTCCAAATAAAAACTTATTTTATGAAGTGGTTGTAATTATAGGTTATAGGACCAAAATAAATGCTTTTTTAACGTAAAATCGCCAACGTTTCGAGCACCTAAACAGTCGCTCTTCTTCAGGGCTACAACAAGGTTTATTAATTAGAACATACAGTAATACATAAAAAAATGAATAAAATAAAATTTGGAGGTTATGTTACCTTAATTACTTCATTCAGCATATGGTCAACATAAAAATAATATTAGGCATAGTATACGCCTTACGTAAAACATAAACCATATAAAATAACAATACAATGTAAAAAACTATTAACAATGACTTCTGACAAACGAAATTTCGACATAAATTAAAATAAAACATGCAAACTATTGATTTGAACTATTTTTGCGGGACAATATGCCTACTTATTTTCAACACCAATTAGTCGACTTTTTGTGGAGTAGCGGTTACTAAGTTAGGGAATATGTATTTCTTTCTCTCTCAACTCATAGACTAAACAGAGAAAGAGATACATACCAGTTAACCGGCACTGCCACAAAAATTGACTATTAATATTATTTTTACATGATTAGTTGTAAATTAATAACTAAATCTCTAATATAATTCAAATTATATTACATTACTATTTCTAGACTCTTAATTTAAGGAACTAAATCGTAAAACATACACTGACAAAAATATATAAATTTAGATTTAACTGATATGGCCAATCAAACTATTCTCAGGTATAAACGGTTGTGCTCTCTCAATGGCCAAACCGCTACTCCACAAAAAGTCGACTAATTGGTGTTGAAAATAAGTAGGCATATTGTCCCGCAAAAATAGTTCAAATCAATAGTTTGCATGTTTTATTTTAATTTATGTCGAAATTTCGTTTGTCAGAAGTCATTGTTAATAGTTTTTTACATTGTATTGTTATTTTATATGGTTTATGTTTTACGTAAGGCGTATACTATGCCTAATATTATTTTTATGTTGACAATATGCTGAATGAAGTAATTAAGGTAACATAACCTCCAAATTTTATTTTATTTATTTTTTTATGTATTACTGTATGTTCTAATTAATAAACCTTGTTGTAGCCCTGAAGAAGAGCGACCGTTTAGGTGCTCGAAACGTTGGCGATTTTACGTTAAAAAATCATTTATTTTGGTCCTATAACCTATAATTACAACCACTTCAAATAATTTGATTAAGGACATATAAAAAATGGAAACTTATTTTATGCTTTTTATAATACTAAAAAATCCATCAGTTCAGAAAATATAAGCCTACTAACGTAACTCATCAAAAATGTCAAGCCTGCTCTGATTTTACATAATTATAATATTTAAATGAAAGTTATATATAATGATTTACGTGGTATTCGGCGCGAATAACTAGTATAATAATTCAATTATAGAAAACCAAACCGAAACCACAACACAATTTGAAAAAAAATTAATGCAACGTGAACAAGGACAAAAAATTTGCACGGTTTAATATTCAGATGACAGAAAAAAAAAACAAATTATATAAAAGTGAAGATATAATTTTGATTATGTTTACCTATTCAAATTGAATAAAGCGGCAACATAATTTATAAAAACTATTTTTCCTAAGATCCCCTATGAAAATGACATTTAGCACACTATTTTGTTCTTCAGAAAAGCCTTATATTACACTAGTTTGATATTTTTATATCACCCTAGTTTGATATATTTGTATCTAGGTTTGCCTTATTTCACGTATGTAGGTTTGCCTTAATTTACGTTGTAGATTCTACGAATTTAGCTCACCTCGTTTTATATGCCATTTTCCACCTTTCATCACAGAATGTTATGATATCTTTTATGTTTTTCAATCCAAATATTTCTGTTTTTCATGTCAAAAATAGAAACTATAGTTATAACCTTACTAGATTGACCAAAATATAACTTGGGATGTTTTATTTATGTCTAGATTTTATAAAAATTACTTAATTTTTGATTTAGTTACCTTATTAAAAACATCAAAATACACGGTCTTTTTCTTATGAAATCGTTAAACAGTACAAGTTTACTGTTTTATATGGGAACATATCTAAAGAAATCTAATTTAATTAGCAAACTGTCTTGCCTTGATTTACCCAAGAGGCTTGCGTTATAGGCAACCTATTAAACAGCTAGGTATTGTATTGTATAATATTGTATTAAATTTAAAAACCAAGAAAGCTAAAAGTAAAAGAAAATCATATTTCCTGTTTAACATACATAAATTTGTATGCTAATTTTTGCTTTGTATGCTTTGATTTTCTCAAAAATTCTTTGAATAAATAATAAAAATTAGAAAATATTAAATTAAGAAACTATATTTTTTCGTAAACCTTCCCACTTTCCACACTAGTTATGTAAGATACTATTAAACAGATTTGTGATGGCCAGTCAGGCCAGGTTTCAATATTGTTGTGTGTAACAAATTAGTCGTTAAATGTTTCGATTTAGTGACCCTTGTAAAAATTTCCCTCTTAGTTCGGCAAAATTATTCCGTAAGCCTAAGTTTCTGTGTTTATTTTCAATGTTGATGAGTCATAACTAATTTTACGCCGACTACCGGTCATTTGTTCCTCTGTGGGTAAAAATTGAACTAGGATGCATATTTCTTTGCTCACAAACTTACAGCTATGTTTTCGGATATATTCATACCCGGAAGTTGGAGATATTTAAAGTCGGCAAGCCTTAAAATAATATCAAAATTTGAGATGGGGTTGAGTGGAAAGCAGCATTATAAGAGAAATTTTGCACTTTCTATCTATTTATTTAGTAATTTACTGATCGATTATTTGCAGAAACATTGTGCAATGTTTCATCCGGTATGGGTACATATCAAAAAATAAACAATAATAAAAATAGATATTTATGGTACTAGTGGGTAAAGTAAGATATTGCCCAGGAGAAAATTAACCTGCGAGGCTTCAGCCATGTAGGTTAATTTTCTCATGGGCAATATCGGTTTACCCATGAGTGCCATACAAGGTTTTATCCAATAAATAGCTTAGAAATTCATATTTTTATTAAAAATTTTAATGACA
Source organism: Brachypterus glaber (assembly GCA_958510825.1). Lineage (NCBI taxonomy): Eukaryota > Metazoa > Arthropoda > Insecta > Coleoptera > Kateretidae > Brachypterus > Brachypterus glaber. The sequence goes on along the minus strand of OY294044.1, from coordinate 111,843,506 downwards.
TTTACAAGAAAATAATTTGACAAGTGACAGTTGAGTGGGTAAAATAAAAAATTATCCACTCAATAAAGTAAAAGCCACGCGGGGGTTATTATTGAGTTTATCTATTTAAAATAAACCTGGTAATTGTCTTATTATCTGTATGTATTGAATAAATAATATTTACACAAGAGACTGAGATTTATGCGGGAATAGCTCACTGTTTTCATCAAAGTTTGTCTGGAAATAATCATGACAGGGGCATAAGCCCCTGGAGTGATTATTTTCTTTAACAACAAACTTGAATAAAAACAGTGAATTCGAAGAATAGCCTGTAATTCAAAAGATTATTTTTTAACGATATAAGGTTTTTAACCTGTCAATTTTTATATATTTTTTTTCGCAAAAAATGTAAATTATTTTCAAATGGAGATATTAGAATAGAATAAAATAGAATTCTAATTTCTTATTTAATTTCATTCGCACATTCAAACTAAAACCTTTTTAGTAAGGACAGAAATTTTTAATTTTAAACAAAATTATAAAAATATTAATTTATTATTCCATCAATCTATTTTCTAATCATCGTACAGAGTGATATTGGTAGACTGATAGTCTAACCACCCGTTAGTGGTACAATGTACTTGAGACACACAAGTCTTCAACTTGCTACCATTCAAAGTATCCAGATTAGGAGAGGTATGAGTAGTTGTCTACATCTAGAAATAGATGGCGCACAAATCTACATCAATCTAATGGCTATATTCCTTTTGCGAGTTAAGTTCAAAAACGTTTTCTTAATCAGCGTGCAGAGTTGACTCTTGGTACTGAAGAGGGCCAGCAGCCCGAAACTGTCAGTCTACCAATATCACTCTGTACGATGATTAGAAAATAGATTGATGGAATAATAAAATAAAACCTTTTTGTTCATTTTTTAGTTAAAAATTACGGTTCTATCAAAAGACGCTAGTACAATCACTGACGACTAGATAGCGGTATGTTATATTTAAAGGCTAGTTCACATGATACGTGATAGAATAAAAAAAACATTTTTTTCTTAGTAATTTTAAGGCGTGTTTACCTATAAGTGTCAAGAGTGTCAAGAAATTGTATGCATGGTTTAATTATAATTATTGACCTCTAATACTACTATGTTCCACTTGACCCGTCTTTAGCAACTCCTTAATAAATTAATATAATTATAATTTAAGATTTTCTAAAATATTTTACTTCGTTGAAGTCTTATTATACTATTCACAGCGCGTAAGCGCTAGAATAGTATTATACCAAACGAATTTTATAAAATCGCCAAAAAGCATAATAATTTTTAAATTTTGGACTTTTTGGAGTTACTAGCTTTAGGTAGTAGAAAAAATAGTATATGCACCACGTATGTGAACTGTCTTAAGTGTTTTCGACTGATTTTTTTCCACGACTCCGTCTCAGCAAAAAAAACTTCAGTTTCGAACACTAAATACTTAGTTCGCATAATATACTATTTTTGTTTTTTTTTATGAATTCAATAACCCATAAATCAATAAATCAATAATTTTTAATATTTATCCTGTGAGGAATGTAATTGATCGAAGCAGGTTCTGGCCTTTGAAACAAGTTCAAGTTGATGGTCTTGACCGCGCGTCGAGAGTGCCATGTCTCACTAGGTCGCTGATTTCTCATAGCACACTCTTTTAACTTTCACTCGAGGATTCTTCGTCTCAGTGTGACCTATATTTCCAGATGCTGTTTTATTTTCATTTATATACAGGCGTTCTGGCTTTGTGTTTTTATTTGGTTTCGGTGCATGCAAAGTCTATTATCAGATTTTGATATAAGCCCAAAAAACAACTTCGAAGGGTGTCAAAAACGTTTCAGAAAGGTGTAAAACTTGTTGAAGACCGATCTTTTTCAACTAAGTTGAATCAACTTGAATGAAAATCTTTTTTTATGACCTTAATATGAGCAGCTTGCTCTTATATATTTTTATTAATTTTAATAAGTAAAAAGTCCGTGTACAGGTTTTTGGATGTATTTCAAAAATCACAAAAATCTTTAAAAATATCTAAAATAATTCATACCTATGCTCAACTAGTTATGAGATTAACTAAAAGGTAAAAAAAACTGAGCATGGATCCTCGTAGTTCGAGGTCCGGACATTATAGAACCATTTGCAGTTAAATCTTATCAGCTCGTATTTGGTAGATAATGTCAAAAGTTCAACTGCAGACTTCCTCACCATCATGAACCAAACCCGAACGTCAAAATTCGTTTTAGGGTAACTTTGGACATGTGTAAAATAGTATATTCTACACTTCTGCTCAAAAATATCGGCCCACCTAAAAAAATACACATTTTTGAATGCAAATATCTCCAAAACTATTTAATGGATTTATTCGATCTTTTTTTTATTTTGAAGCTTGAACTTTTAGCTCTTACTTACTGGAATAAAAATTATCAAACATCTTTTTTTATACCGGCAGCAATGAAAAGTGCACAGCTATGTTTTTTTACTGCACATTTCGATATGCGCATGGTTCGCCACTGCATATTTTTTTACAATTTAATTAATTGATTTTATAGCCTAATTAAATGGAAGTAATCTCTTTTTAAATTTTTTAATTTTCCTTTTCTCGTTTAGGAGATATAAGGTTTTTTCTAAAAATTTACATTTTTGCAAGTAACAAAAAAACTACGCAATGGATTTAATTGATTTTTTTTTTTTAATTTGAAGCTTAAATCGTAAACTTTTATTTATTTAATTTAGGTTTCTGTTGGAAACATGTTTAAACTGAGTTTACATTGCTTAAATAGTCATGTTTTTTTTACTCGATCTTTTTTGTTGCAATTTAAACACAAACTCAAATCTTTCCATAAGTTTTAAAACTTATTCTAATAGCCACACTTATTGTGACTGATTCCGTCTTTTATTTTTTATCATAAGTCTTCTCATTTAGGAGAAATTATGTTTTTTTGGTAAATAAGGACTTTTTAAGTGGTGGGCTAGTGCCACCCCTGTAACTAACTTTTTTATGATTGACAAGACTTGTCACTTATGTGACAATACTTTTTTAACTCGTTAAAATTTTATTTAATTGTATTATTTAAATGGAAACAAGTCCGGAAGTAGCTGCCCATGCTGTAGCTCTGCTACAAGAAGGGCACAGTCAGCGTTATGTTGCTCAACAGTTAAATATTACGAGAGCAGCGGTAAGAAGAGTATTCCAACGTTTTGAGGAAAAATAATAAATATTTTTTAAAATAAACTGCTTATGGAATATATGTGGCTGGACTATAATTGTGTGGTTCTGAACTATTGTTGTGTTAAATTACGGTATGGAATATTTGTGAAAAAAAAATTGGAAAATGTACAAAAAAAGGAATGGAATTATTATTTTGAAAAGAATAGGAGTAAATGCTGCCAGGCATGGGATATACAGCTGCCTAAAACCTAATTCTGTATGAAAAACATTGGGAAATATGACTATAACGTCTATAATATTTATGTAGATAAATTTTAACTATAGTGTATACACATTGATAACCTAGCCTCAACCGTGTAATGTTGGTTAGTTTTAGTGTTTTGTTAAATTAAATTGAATGTTTTATTGACCATAATGTAATGTAACTAATAATAACGAAAAACTGCATTGTTGTAAAAAAACATACACGTCTAATACGTTTTTTTGTGTTTATAATTGTTATTAAATAATTTTAATAAAATTTAAAATTTGTTTATTGTTATTTTATTTGATAAAATATTTTGTTTAAAAAAAATTAAAAAGCAAAAAGTCCTTAAAAAGACGTTAGAACTTGTTTTTGGAGTACCATTAGAGATTTAAACAGTCTGTGCAAAGTTCGTTCGACATATATGCCTCAAAACGCAGTCTGAGCTGGGAACCAAAAAGTTGCTAACGCAGAAAACGTGTTAATTAAATGTATTTATTTAAGCTAAAGTTATAGAAGTGCAATAGATCTTTATATTCTATCGACGCTTTTCCGTCATATACAGTTTTACAGGGGTGGCACTAGCCCACTGATTAAAAAGTCACTTTTTCCGAAAAACTTTAATTTCTCCTAAATGAGAAGACTTATGATAAAAAATAAAAGAAGGAATCAGTCACAATAAGTGTGGCTTTTAGAATAAGTTTTAAAACTTATGGAAACATTTGAGTTTGTGGTTAAATTGCATCAAAAAAGATTGGGTAAAAAAAACATGACTATTTAAGCAATGTAAACCCAGTTTAAACATGTTTGCACCAGAAACTTAAATTAAATAAATAAAAGTTAAGGACTTAAGCTTCAAATTAAAAAATAAATCAATTAAATCCACTGTGTAGTTTTTTTGTTATTTGCAAAAATGTTTATTTTCAGAAAAAACCGTATATCTCCTAAACGAGAAAAGGAAAATTAAAAAGTTAAAAAAGAAATTACTCCCATTTAATTGGCCTATAAAATCAATTAATTAAATTGTAAAAAAATATGCAGTGGCAAACCGTGCGCATATCGAAAGAAGCAGTAAAAAAACATAGCTGTGTAATTTTCATTGCTGCCGGTTTAAAAAAAGATTTTTGATAATTTTTATTCCAGTAATTAAGAGCTAAAAGTTCAAGCTTTAAAATAAAAAAAAGGTCAAATAAATCTATTGAATAGTTTTGGAGTTATTAGCATTTGAAAATGTGTATTTTTTTAGGTGGGCCGATATTTTTGAGCAGAAGTGTATAACTAGTATGGAATAGACAATATTCCGCGCGAGCGGAAAGTTTGTCATACGAGCCGGCAGGCGAGTATGACGGTCCCGCGAGCGCGGAATGACTATTCCATACGTGTTGTAGACCATACTTTTTCTTCGACTGCAAATATGAAACACTGTATGGCTTTAAACTGCGGACAATGTTAAAAACTATTTTTTTTTGTGACTTGACATTGTAAATGCAACAAAACACATATTTTTAAATAAAGCAATTAATGTTATTTAATAATTTTATCAAAACAGTACTTAAAAAAGATTTTTATTTAATTTTAGCACATATTTACAAATTATAATTCAAAAATTGAAGGTTGTCAGATTGTTGTGACAGATATTAGGTTCAAATATTTAACAATAGATGGACCAGTTTTAATTTTTTGAACTAAATTGATTAAAACCTGGTCAAATATTAAGAAAAACTAATAAACTTTATGTAATTTTAACGCAAAACTTTAATTTGCATTAAATTATTCAATATTTTCTTACAGTTTACTTTTATAAACAAAAGATGGCAGTACATGTGCTCATTCTAACACTTGATACTTGATTCATAGCGTATCTAGAGCTAGAATGGATTCATTTTGTGTTTAAAAAGTGTGTGTATTTGCTTACATTCTAAAGCAGTCGTAGAAAAAATATATTTAATATCATATCATTTTGTATGCAGTATTAAAGACACCTAAAAGACCTAAACTTCCGCAATTTGTAATACAAACATTGATGACGGTCCAATATTTTAGTTTAAAGTATATTATGTTTCCCATAGTTTATTAAATTTAAATGTACTAATTTTATTTTGTAGACAAGTGTATTTTTTATTATAAACTTTTTAGGTTAGATTTACCAATAAAAATTTTTCTTACGAGTACCTTTTATCTGTTTTTTTCATTATTGGCATAAAAGTTTATTTTGAACAAATTTTTGCAAACAGATTCAGAATGCTTGTAAAATATAGTATAAGAATCGCCTTTTGGTTAGTTAGAAAACTAGGTCATGATGGTTAGGAAGTCTGCAGATGAACTTTTGACATTATCTACCAAATACGAGCTGATGAGATTTAACTGCAAATGGTTCTATGATATCCGGACCTTGAACTACTAGGATCCATAGTCAGTTTTTTTACCTTTTAGTTAGTCTCCTAACTAGCCGAGCATAGGTGTGAATTATTGGCAAGTTTTTTTAAGATGTTTTAGAAATTTTAGAAATCTCACTGAAAACTCCTAGTTATTTTTTTTGGTTGAAAAACTCGGTCATAAAAGACCATGTATAAATATTTTGTAGTAAGTAATTATCAAAATTTTTATTTTTTATTCAAAAATTATAATTTGTGAGTAACATTTAGTAAAAATTTTATAGTATTAAGGCTGGTTTCTACATAATTAATTTATCACCTAATTTTTTGAAATGTCGGATGCGGGGGATGATCACTGTAAAATATTTGTACACGGACTTACGCGATTTTTGTATGACTTCCGACATTTTCTAAAAATTTTGAGCTTCTCTTCTTTGACATTTTTAAAAAACCTTTTATTTTTTTCGAAAATTAAGATTTTTGTCAAGATTTTTGAGATTTTTGAGACAACCAAAAATTTGTGCTCGGTCAGATGTATTTGTCATCTTTCATTTTATTGGTAATTTAGTGATAACATAAATATGTATAAACCAGCCTTTAATAGTATATTAAAGTACTAGTTTCATAACATACGTTTTTAGCGCACGAGTACAAGTACTAGTGCTCTTAAAACGTGTTATGAAACGAGTGCTTTATACAATTTTTTCTATTTTGCTATAAAATTTAAAAAACTTACATTTAAATTGATGACTGATTTAGGGATTTTTGTTTTGGGTTGGCAATACAGTTTAAAATTCTAAGAACACATTATAAAAAAGTCCACAATTTTAACACGGTAAAAAATAACCCAAACACAAAATTTTGTAAATAATTAAACTTTAAATCTACATTGACATTTGCACGAAAAACGTCAAGAGATAGGTTTTTGTGTGTTGCCAACCCAACAGAAAAAAAAGTAGAGACCTCTTATGGGCCTATAAGAACACTCAAAATGTGTGTGATTATGAGCTTATAAGAGTCGCAAAATAGAAAAACAAATTAAGATCTTTTATTGAATAAAAATATTAAGCGGTTAAACATTTTTTTTTTTAAAGAAAACTCATGATCACACTCAGACACACCCAAATATTTAATGTCCCATAAAGAATTATAATATTTGATTATAATATATTCGATTTCTTTTTTCACCTGAACCGTTGATTCGGTATTTATTTCTTAAAATTTGAATGTCCATAAGAAAAGAAACAGGCTTGTTCGTTTTTATGGTTTTTTTTTAATGATAAACTTTTTTACTTTCCGGTAGCCCTGTGTTGTAGTGATAAGTTTCGCCCAAGTTTTTAAATTTGAATGTCCATAAGAAAAGAAACAGGCTTGTTCGTTTTTATGGTTTTTTTTTAATGATAAACTTTTTTACTTTCCGGTAGCCCTGTGTTGTAGTGATAAGTTTCGCCCAAGTTTTGATGTATTTATACGTTCTAAGATTAAAGAGTTTTATCCAATAGATACAGATAATAAGACAATTACCAGCTTTATTTTAAATAGATGAATAACCCCCGCGTGGCTTTTACTTTATTGAGTGGATAATTATTTATTTTACCCACTCAACTGTCACTTGTCAAATTATTTTCTTGTAAATGTCATTAAACTTTTTAATAAAAATATGAATTCCTAAGCTATTTATTGGATAAAACCTTGTATGGCACTCATGGGTAAACCGATATTGCCCTCTCGAATATTAACCTGCTTGGCTCACGCCACGCAGGTTAATTTTCTCATGGGCAATATCTTACTTTACCCACTAGTACCATAAGTAACTATTACATGTTTGCCTCAATGCAGAGCTCCTTTAGTGTTCTAGAGGTTGTTCTAAAGTTCTAAAATAATTGCAATAATTTTTTTCTGCTTTCGCTATAATATATAATATTACATTTTTTTACGTTACATTTTCTTTAACCTCGTACTATTCTACTTAGTTAAGCATCCCCTAAGTCCAGGACTTGTGTGGGCTAGTAGTAGAGGGAACCACCCGCTTTAATCGACTTTCGAATCAATTTAAAAAGGGAGTGTCCGCTTCACTTACGCCTTTGCCAAATTTTAATTATTAATTAACTGAAAAAGGCAAATCGGCGCCGGTGAGAATCGAACTCACGCTATTTTGGGTAGTAAACTAGTCAAGACGACGTTAGGTTTGGTCTATATTAACCTATCTAAATAAAAATAATGTAGTCTCTAGTCCATTTAATTTGTTATAAAAGTGAAAATTTGCTTCATTTCTTCAAAATGGGCCCTCTTCTGGTGAACGTGCATATTTATTTTATAAAAACGTCGGTTCAGGTCTACTGATCTAGTGACTTCATCATTTTTTATCGGCCGAAAAAAGAAATCTGTATTTATCTATTTAAATTTCGTAAATATTGGTTTTATTGGCTATAAGAAAATACAGGGCGATTCTGAAATAGTGGGTATTCTAGATATTTGGGGAACTGTTTAATCCATGAACTAGCTTAAAATTATATATAAAAATTGATTCAAACAACATTATAAGTGGGTCTAAAAATTCAAATCATTTTAAGTGAATTTGTATAAATAAATTTAAATATGTATTCAGAATTTAAATTACATCGGTACTTAGTGCTATCAAGAGTGCCGCTGTATTGAAATCTTCGCCGAAAAGTCAAAATCTTTGACCACGTTTTTTTCACATTTCTCGGCGTTTTATACCATTCTGAGTCGAAATCAGTAAAAAAAATTTTGCGTCCGTATATCTGTTTGTCTGTCTGTCTGGGTGTAAACTCTCTAATTCCATTTCTACATGAGATATCGACTTGCGGTTTTTTGAATATTGTTTCTTATCGTATTCCGAAGAGCTGATTAGATATTGGGGGTAAACGATTGGGGGTAAGGCGGTAAAAATAGGGTAAAACTCCTATTTTTAGCGTTTTTTGTTTATAATTAAGGCAATTATTATTGTATTTGGATAATTCAGCACTTATATAAAAGATAATTTTAAATTGGTCAAAAAATATTATAAACAACGTTTTCCTAAAACGCATTGTTTTCGAGATATTGGCGTTTAAAGCAGTAAAAGGTTTTTTTAGTATATCTCACATATTTATAACCCGATTTCAAAATATTATATTTTAAATAAAAGCTCTTTTTAAGCCCTACAAAAAATGTTATATACAGTTTTTTGCTAGAATATAATGTTTTAAAGATACAGAATTTAAAATCAAACAAAACACCTAGTTTCAAATTTGCAAACTAGATGGCTCTAGTGTACAATAGTGCCGATGTTTTGACAGGGTGCTTGCAACGTTTCATCTAGTTTCAGTATAAATAAAAACTTTATTTGACATTTTCCAAAATTAGATTAAAAAAAGTACAAAAAAGAGTGTTTTAATTTCCAGCTTTTAAAAACGGAACAAAAACAGTTAAACTTTATAAGGTTTCTTACCAAACGAGTGATGTAAGAAGGTTAATCCAGTTTAAAGATAGCCCTCTTAGAACCTCAAACCTCAAAAGGTTTCTTATGTTATTTCTGAATCACCCCGTATAAATTTCAAGATCCTTATCTAGAAGGTCACTGGATTCTCATCAAAATAGAAAACTTTCACTAAAATCTAGTAGGTGTACGATCGCGTCCCATTTTCAAAAATTGTTTACTCTTCACAAAACGGTTCTCACAATAAACAAGTATCAATAGACTATCTTTTACTTTCTTTTTTATACTATTCACAGCGCGTTGCGCTAGAAGAGCATAATAAGGTAGTTTCGAATTCTCCAAAATCGCCAAAAAACTTCTTGGACAAAAAAGTCTTGGATACAAATTTGTTTTATGAAAAAATAAGAAACTTTGAAAATGTCCATATGTATGTCCGTCCTTCCGATGCCACGTTTTTTGTAAGCACGATAAGTCAAGAACGAATTATTAGATCGACTTGAAATTTTCAGAAAAATGTTCTATGAGAGGAATATCTGTATTTTAGAAAATAATTTCCTGATAACAAAAAAACTTTTAAAAAAATCTAAAAACTATCTTTCCTATTTTTTTTTCTGAAATTTTTCGTTGTTCGAAACGAGATTTTATTTTTGAAAATTTCTTTCTATATATATATTTTTTAATTTTTAAAAATCCTACTTTTTTAATTTTTCGTTTTTCAAAAAAATATTTTTTTTTTAAGAAAATAGTATATTGTTTTACTAAGGGGAAAAGTGAAGCTTTTTTTTACTAGTCTGTAGAATTTGAAACTAGAGACGAGTAAAAAAAGCACTTTTCTTCTGAGTGAAACATACTATTTTTTCTTCAAGCATCCTATATATATTTTTTTAAATAATAATTTTTGAATTTAATTTATTCAGTAATAAAGTATGTTTTTTTTACTAAAATAGGCCAATAAAACCCTTTCGAAATAAACTTAAACCTTCTTTAGCTCATTTTAAATTTTTTTCGTAGGCTAAATCGTACACTTTTCGCGATTTTGATGAACTTGTCTAATGTAGCATTTGCAATTTCAGAGAGATTTGTAGGTGTATAAACCATATATTCTTCTTCAATCATTTTTAATCAATTTCACACAAGGTTTTTGCACAGAATCTCGAGTCAACCTCCTGTTTACATAATAAACAAACAAGTTTGAAGTTTGGATGTCATCAAAGTCAAAGAGTGCTGCCGCCAGTGGTGGTTTTGCTAACCAACTTTTTTTTACGGTGTACAACAATGAACTCATATTTTTACTGTAAAAAAATAGATCACTTCTAACTAGTGTGTTCAGTTATAAAATATGAACATTTTAGTACGCTTGAAGAAAAACCTTGATTTTTTCTTTTAACCTAGGCCTCCAGGGAAGCATTTTTTTGTTGAAAATAATATTTTATTTTCCGTTTTAAATAGTTTTAACTTAACTTTAATTTTTTGTCTATGTTTGATATTTTTAACTTTTAACATGTGGGCTGGGGGGTATAGCTTTTTTTTAATTGAAAAGAGAGTCTTGTAAGAGTTATTAATTTCGTAATGCAAAAACTAAATAATTTTAAATGATTTAAATAAAAAATCGCCGGGACCAAATTTTTAAGAAAAATAGTGTGTTTAAAAAAAATACCTAAGTTAAGTATCTTTTGCCCAAAAATAGCTTAAAAAAACCCTTTAAAAACAAAAAGTTATAAATGGCATAATTATAACCGAAAATTTAATAAAAAATTATTAAATAATAAAATTAAACTTTTTTTATAATTAATTTCCTAAATATTAATATTATTAATACAACGAAATATATTTTTTTAACTTATAGCCCACACACAGGTTAATAAATAATTTTTTATAAATGCCTGAGCTAAATAACACGCGGCATCTGTTAACAGAACGTGGATTTAAAGATTTCTCGTGCCTCATTTCTACTTCTCTAGGGGGCTACATATCAAAAAAAGCTTTTATTTTTTTTTATTGGACATGTACGTGACAGGGACCACATAGTTAAAAATTGCATAGAAGAAAACTCCATATTATTTTTGTTTTTTATCCAATACATACAGATAATAAGACAATTACCAGCTTAATTTTAAATAGATAAACTCAATAATAACCCCCGCGTGGCTTTCACTTTATTGAGTGGATAATTATTTATTTTACCCACTCAACTGTCACTTGTCAAATTATTTTCTTGTAAATTTTATTAAAATTTTTAATAAAAATATGAATTCCTAAGCTATTTATTGGATAAAACCTTGTATGGCACTCATGGGTAAACCGATATTGCCCTCTCGAAAATTAACCTGGCTGACGCCTCGCAGGTTAATTTTCTGATTGGCAATATTTTACTTTACCCACTAGTACCATAAATAACTATTATTGATTGTTTACACGTTTCTTGACTCGCTATCTCTAACTTGGAAATATATATTTTTTTTTTTGTAGGAAAATTTAAATTTGTTTTTTAACTGGATAAAATTGTCCTATGATAAATGCGAGAATGATAGTCCACACAAGTCCTGGACTTAGGGGATGCTTAATTAAGTAGAATAGTACGAGGTTAAACAAACAAACAAACAAAACAAAACAAACTATGAGAAGTCCATGTGCAAATTTTCGGAAACCTTTCAAATATCTTTCAAAAGTCTCTGAAATCTTAAAAATCTTAGATTTTTTTATATAGAAAATATAAATGCTGATTTGTTAAATTATTACTCAGTATTATTAAAACTGATTTTCGAACCTAGATGTATATGAGCTTTTTTCACAATTTTTAACGTAGAATCGCCTTGCAGTATTGAAATTTTTATTGGTGTATTTTTTAGTTCCTATTTTTGACGTAAAATTGCCTCTTTTATTGCAATTTTCTCGAAAACGGTTGGCGCTACGGTGTTTCATAAAGAGTACCTTTTTTATGTATTTTTAATTAAAGATAAGTCCCTGGTTAAAATTACCAAATAAAAATAACATGAAATCGACACTCCCAAGCAACAAGGATGTAACTCAAGTTAGACCCATTTTGAATTATACTCGTAGGTAAACGCCTTGAAAAAAGACACACATGGTGGTACTACTCAGGTTTCTCCACAGTCCACTTTAAGCAAAAGTTTACTTAAAATCACTAAAGTAAGAAATTCTAAACTTGAATATTATCAGAAACAAACAGTAAATAAACAATAAATACTTAAACAGTTAAATAGAGAATTTTATAAGCTTTCAAATGATGCATCACATGACTTTCTTTTCCACTTCAATCATTTACCCACCCTTAAATAACAAAAAAAAATATTTTAGAAATTTAGCTGTCGTGAAAAATGACAATATATGAGTTACGGCTTTGTTGCTTGGGGGTATCGAAATGATAGCTTTATCAATATTCAGGCATGTGCCTGTGGTTCCAGAAATATTAAATAAAAACTATTTTTTAGATGTACCTTTAGGGATGTCTTAGCTCAATCCTTTATAGGAACTTTTTTCATATTTTTGGATGTAGATTCACCTCTTAAATTTATCGAACTTATTTCTGAATAACCCTGTATATCGGATATTCCATTCAAAAGTTATAAACAGTAATCGGAATAAACTCAGTTATGACTCATCAGCGTTGAAAATAAACAGAGAAACATAGGCTTACGGAATAATTTTGCCAAATTATGAGGGAAATAAAAAAAACAACAAACAAAAAACTTTCAGTCGATTTTAATAACAAGTAAAAAATGTTCCTCACATTTTCATTTCCCATCCTGCTTCGTTTTTGATATGCACCCTCGACGATTTTCTCTTTCCTGCAGATCGAACGTGACCTTAGGTGGCCATGTACGTTCGGAAGTAACTCACCAGAGATGAACAGATGTGACCCACTTCGGACGGGCCTCGAGCAGTCTGAGGCACGGTTTGGTTTGACTTTCAATGGCGAAGATACCGCACCAAGACAATAACAAATTTTCTTCTACTCTACGTTACTGGCAGAGGATAAGTTTCATATAATTACACTGCACGGTGGTCCCAGAAAAAAAAGTGACAAAAGTCTGCTTTTTTTGCATAGGGCCATTTTTTGCACCGCTGATTACGAAAAAATAGTGAAAAAATTCAAAAAACAAAATTTGCGACATTAGAATGGTTCAAATTTTTTGAAAAATGCTGAAATTTGGCATAAAGGCTTTTTTTTTGGTAATATTAATAAGGACCAATGCCTAAAAACTTAAAATTCAAAATGGCGGAATAAATATGGCCGATTTATTTTTAAAATTTTGCCAAAATTCACGAAAATAATTCACATACAAAAATTGAGAGATTCAACCCAATCTCTTATGGGTTATTATCCTTGTACATACTGCTAATTACTGTGAAAATTTCATGATTTTCTACTGGCTCGTTTTTTTTTTTAATTTAGTTATAGTATATATTAAAAAATTGGTAAAATATGAGTAATTTTTATATTTTATTCATATATTAAACAAAATTACGCTAAAATTATTACAGATTTACGAAGAAAAACTATTTAGTCCCATGCATAATTTATTTTAAAAATTTAAGAAAGAAAAATCGCAATAGTAAAACGTCCAAATTGGTCAAAAAAAAAAGGTGACTAAAGTGTGCCTTTTTGCATAGGCCCATGTTGTGCACAAAAAAAAAATAGTGCAAAAATTGAAAAAAAAAAATTGCGATATTAGGGTGGTTCAAAATTTTTAAAAAATGTCCGATTTAGCTGAAATTTGGCATAAAGGCTTCTTTTGTTACAGACCAATACCCAAAAACTTAAAATTCAAAATGGCGGAATAAATATGGCCGATCTATTTATCTAAAATGCCAAAATTAACGAAAATAAGGCATAAAACAATTGAGAGATTTAACACGATCTGTTATGAGTTATTTTCCTTATATATACTACTAATTATTGTAAAAAGTTATTAGTTCGTTGGGTTATAATAATTATAATTATTATAACCTTAAATTATTTAAAGTTTTGGCTACCAATAAATCAACTAAAAGACTATTAAAAAGCGATGTTTTTTGGACAATTTTTTTTTGTCGTTTTGTCGACATTTTGGCATGCTAGAAAGATGGTTTTCAAAACAACAACTTAAATTTGCCTTTTAGGGAATAGCGCCTATACACCTACGTATTAGCTACTTCAAATAAGTAAATAACCCTAGATATAACAATTCGGAAACACAAGTTCGGATTTTATAAAAATATTTTCGCTAAATTTAATTTGAAACTGCACTTAAAAAAAAGGCTTTGAATAGAAAAAGGGATAATATTTTTTTTTTAATTTTCAGGTAATTTTAAAAATTTTCTACTATTGTCAATAATAAAAAATATATGGGCAGAACAAAAATTTATCCCCGCTTTCACCCCCTCGAGGACTGGCCCTCCCACCAACCGATTATGCTCAAATATCAATGTATCGAGAATAATAGAGACACGCATAAAAAAATGGTTTTCTTTTAAATCACACTACTTTATGAGCAGTCATCGGCGAATTTCCAGTGCTCGCATAGGCGCCGCGTCGATTCTAGCGTTGACGCGAGGTTTTAAATATTTACATTTTTATTTCTTTTTATCTTGATTTTTTTAATGATTCCATTTAAACAAGTAAGGTGGGAAAAAAAGTTATCGATAAATAAAAATTAAAAACTTTCGTATTCTTAAAAGATAAAAATAGAGTACCATTTTTTTCTTCGAAAAACACCGATATATATACATATTTATAGTTAATATGTATAGTCAATATTGTCGTGTGTAACAAATTAGTCGTCAAATGTTTCGATTTGGTGACCTTTATAAAAATTTCCCTCATAATTCGGCAAAATTATTCCGTAAGCCTATGTTTCTGTGTTTATTTTCAACGTTGATAAGTCATAACTGAGTTTATTCCGATTACTGTTTATGAGAAAGTAAAAATGTATAGTTACTTATAGAATTCAAAGCAATGCTTTAAGTTCTTGAATATGAACATATTTAATGCATTTAATATTAAAAATCTGTTTTCATTACAAATAAACTTAAAAGGAATGAGGCGTGTCAAATGTTCATATCATCTTGAATAAAAACTTGAACCACTTACGAAGTAAATGCATTTATTCAGAATCCTTCCTTATTACTCCATAAAAAAGATTACGTTTACTATAAAAAGAAAACAGGCCGTGGAAATATACCGAGTGTTACAAGACCAAGGTACACACCCTTTTTTTCTTTATTCTAAAAGTAAGAGATTCCAAATTTGGAACATCCCTTATTGCCATAAAACCTCAAGTTTAGACATAAAAAGTCACTTTAAGTCCGGTTTAACCGAAAATGACACAATCTTTCGATTTTTAAACAGGACACCCCATATATTTTTACACAGGGACAAAAGTTCTACCCAAAAAGGATAGAAGACATACATACACTCCCACTTCCACCCAACCAAACAAATTCTGTATTTGTTCTTTGTTGAACAAATACAATATTTACTTGGCCGGGCGAAAAGTGTAACTATATTAATTTATTAAAGAAATTACTGGCGCCATCTAAATTTTAGTAGAATTATCTTATTCTACAGATTCACATTAGCTATGTTCGTTCGTGCCGCTCACTGCTACACTTTCCGGCCAACCAAATAAATACTGTATTTGTTGTATGAAAAACAAATACAGTATTTATTTGGTTGGCTGGAAAGTGTAGCACAAATGAGATAGAGATAGGGTAGACGTCTTTTGTTTCATCATTCTAGTTGTAGTATACGCTTCATTCTGAGAACAAAGATACCAAAAAAGTGAAATTTTAAATGTCGATTTTTTATTTATTTAATTTTTAACATAGGTCTGCCATGATTACTTAAAATTACTCGAAATGATCTAAGTAACAATAGAAAAAACTAAAAACTTTTTTTTAAACCTTAATTTGACAGATGAAAATCCTGCCTTTTGTAGGTTTCAAAGCCAACTTTGTTACTAAAATCACAAAAATATTATTTTTAACGTTTCTTTTCATTAATAAAAACAGTTGTATTTGTCATAAATAAAATAAAAGATATTGTTAGATTCCTTAATGATGGTACTTTTAAATGGCACCGGTGTACCAATATGGTGCCATTAAAAAAAATATGTTTTTGAGCAAAAAAAATGCTGCAACTAAGTTTTAAATGTAATTTTCACCGTAACTGTATTTTTCTAAGGGTACTTAGATAATTTCGAGTAATTTTAAGTAATCATGGCCTACCTATGATAAAAACTAAAAATTAAATAAAAACAACTTTGAAATTTAAAATGTTACTTTTGATATCATTGTACTCAGAATGAAGCGTAAAATTGACATTATACTTTATACTGTATTTGAGCCTTATATAACTTTTTGGGGGTTTTTTTCAAAATGCGAATTTGTATTTTTATCAATCATAGTGTTTTTTTTTTCTAAAAATATGAAGTGTCCTTCGGTTTTTAGTTTCTGAATCGATTTTTTTTCAAAATGCAATTCAAAAGTAAAATTATCTGAAAATTTGAAATTTATCGCACATTCTATTTTTAACCGACTTCCAAAAAGGAGAAGGTTATCAATTCGACGTTTTTTTTTTTAATTTTTTTTTATGTTTGTTCCCGCATAACTTTGGAACGAATGAACGGAATTTGATGAAACTTTTTGCAACTTAAAGAGGGCATTCATGAGGTGGTCCCGTTTCAATTTGACGCTCGGATAATGCCGGGTAAGCCGGATAATTAAGATAAATCTAATCATTTTAACGCAATTTCACTTAAAAAGGCTTAATTTGGTTCTACTACCAGCTAAATTTTTAGAGAAATATCGGATAACTCGGATAAGCCGGATAACTTGATTAAGGGGTCACTTAAATATTACGGCACACTGAAAATCTTTTAAATGCCGCTAAACTTGATTCTCTGGACCTGTAATATTAAAATACCCAGAGAAAATGATAAATGTTGTGATTTTATCAAAAGGCGTTGTTTGATTATTACTTAACGCTTAAATTTACAGTATTATTAATTTGAGCCATTTTTTTTTAACGCTTAAAGTTTAACAAGATTTTCTTTAGTATTTTGTTTAAAATAAGGTTGTTTGGGCTCTTGGGCACTGAAATAAAAATATTCCTTTTATTTTTTAGAAATTTATCTTTAAGATAATGACAGCACAACGCACTAACAGTGAGTTGTGACGTCAGCAGCTTGCTTAGATGACGTTACAAATCTACAAGTTCTGTGTCTCTAAAAAGTAAAAATAAAAACTTTTCGCAAAAAAAATTAACTGACTTCTGTCTCTAAAAAGTAAAAAATAAAAAACACTTAAGTCGGTGCCAATTTCACAGCAAACAATAATAAAATATTAAAAAAAATAATTGTTAGTAATTAATTTAGGGAATGGTGAAATTGGCAAGGATTCAAGTATTTTTTATTTTTTACTTTTTAGAGACAGGAGTCGATCTTTTGTTTTGAAAAGTTTTTTTAAGCTAATTTCCAAGAATTTTCGAGGTACATAATCTTGAATGAAATACCGAGAAACTCTTAAAGGATTATCTAAAAAGAATTTAGGTACAAATTTTTTTTCAGCGGTTTACTCCTCGGCGTAACCAAATTACCAAATGCATTTTTATAAAAATTTACAACAAAATTGCGATATGTGTCAAATACATAGCAATCTTGATGTGAGGGGTATAGAATCAAATGGTACAATGTCCACTCATGTGAATTTTACACCAGAAGCAAAAAACGAATTAAAACGCACTCAGTTGGCAAATTTGTATTGTTTTGTAAAATTTGATATTCTTCGACGTGTTATTTCTTAATTTTAATAAGATTTTGATTAAGTACGTAATAGTTTTTTAATTATGGTTAATAAATAAATGGACAATTAATAAACAAATATCGGGACTAGGACTTTAAATAAAAACACTAAGTTTTATGTACTAGCGACGTTTCGTCTTTAATCAAGACTTTATCAAGCTAAAAGAGAGAAACAGACCTTATGTAATAACATAAAAAAATATATAACTTAAAAAAAAATTAAAAAAATTAAAAACGTCTACTTTTTAATCTTATGCCTAGATAATACGAAAAACATTTACCTTAGCATACTTAAAACACTACATTTAACATAAATATTATTTAAATAAACAATTACGAACAATAAACAAAACTATAGAACCGTACACGTAGACATATTTCAAATTAACTGTATATGTTTGGACTTTTGGTGATGGGTAGTGATTTTTTTTTCTCTCCTTTATTTTTTCTTTTTGTTTGTTTTTTTTTGTGTTTTTTTTTTAGTTTTTTTTTAGTTGATAGTTCGCGATGTGTTATATGATAAGTTGGTATTTAGCTTTTGCTATTTTATTTTATATAAAGGCGCCTTCAGCATTTGTCTTTCATATAAATATAGTTCACTATAGTCTACCAAGAATACATATAGGTGTTCTTGTGATAAGAAAGAGGAAGAAAAAACATATACAGTTAATTTGAAATATGTCTACGTGTACGGTTCTATAGTTTTGTTTATTGTTCGTAATTGTTTATTTAAATAATATTTATGTTAAATGTAGTGTTTTAAGTATGCTAAGGTAAATGTTTTTCGTATTATCTAGGCATAAGATTAAAAAGTAGACGTTTTTAATTTTTTAAATTTTTTTTAAGTTATATATTTTTTTATGTTATTACATAAGGTCTGCTTCTCTCTTTTAGCTTGATAAAGTCTTGATTAAAGACGAAACGTCGCTAGTGCATAAAACTTAGTGTTTTTATTTAAAGTCCTAGTCCCGATATTTGTTTATTAATTGTATAATCAAAGGACACTAATATAATTTGATAGTAAATAAATGGACATTGCACCTTACTAGGTTGGACATAGTACTGTTTGAAATTGGTATCTATCAAGAAGAGTCATATTTATGTGTAGAATTAAAAAACAAATAACCCAACAGTATTGGAAACTTTATTACGAAGAAATAAATATTATACGAGCTTGTCCGGAAACTCTTCCGTCAATTCACAAAGTACATCATTTTCATTTATGTTTGGATCCTCAACGGCTTCTTCGGACTCTATGATTCCGGGATAGAAGATTAAATCTTCGTCGGTCCTCACTGCTGTCCACAATGACAAACAAGTAATGCATTAACATCCACTTTTTTTCGGTTTTAACAGTATTCTGACTAACTGATGACTAGACATTGTACTCTTTGAAACTTGTTACAACCACATTTCTGTGTTTGTATTTATTTTTAATTTGGGTTTTATTATACATAATTTCATTTAATTTCTTTACTTAGTTATAATTCAAAAATAATATTTTGTTTTAAATTAATTGTATTTTTGTAAGTAACGCGCTGAAAACCTCCTAGCTTTTCTGCGCGAGTTCGGGTAGGTTGCCTTCCGGACAGTAGCAATTTGACACTCGAGAACAATCGATGCGTGTCAATAAAAATATACTCAAATCAGCTGACGAATATACCACGCCGCGGGCATTCGTTAGAATTTACCATATTTACGGCTGCAAACTATAGAAATAAGTTCCATATACACATATGTATTTAAATAATTAGTAGTGTATACCTACACTGGTCAAACAAACTTTAATTCGCGTACATCAGTTTCCAATTATGTGGTGTCTCCTGTGAAGAAATGGCGGTCATGACCTGTCGTGCTGAATGCTGTAACTAAGGTAAGATTACCATATATATTATTGGAACTGTCGTTTTGTCTTTAATATTCTTTTCAATCATTAATACCTATTCGCAGTCCACTTAATTAATATCATAAAGGCGATGTTACGGAGGCAATCCCATATCACCGAATGGGACCTTTCGACGTCACACAACAAAACTGAATCGTATATTTTAACTCTATCTCATTCCCTTACATTGCCATCTGTAACAAAAATGTGGACATTGTACCATTTGATTCTATGCCCCTCATGTTGAACATACTTTTCGCGAGTCTAAACTAACCGGATGTGTATGATGCAAACTTTCGTGATATCACACGGTTTTCATTTTAAAATATTTCTTTAATTAATCATACATAAGTATCCTGAAAACTTTTGAATACAGTTATTTTATACATGTAAAACATTGTTTGTTAATGCTAAAGGTCCTGACACATTTTTTTTTTCAGTAAGCTCGTTGATATCCTAATAACATTTTATTAGGAAGTCTATGAAAATATATACTGCACGTTTGTCGGTTAATAACCGAAAAAAATATACAGGGTTAATCACAGTGGTCTATTATAAGTTTATGGAGAACGAATAATTTTAAAAATCTGATATTTTGTACTTTGGGGTTTTTTAATATGGCCAATCGATTAAAAATATTTTTATGCATGTGCCATTTCCGGTTATACCGGAAGTGGCACTTAACCTCGATTTTTTAAATGGAACATCCTATATATTTTTTAATTTTTAAAATTCTCATTAAATTTGCTTTATTTTGATGTTAATACTTCATGTCTATCTCTAGTAGTTTTTGAGTTATTCAAGTTTTTAGCGAAAAATTAGCAAATTCAAGCACCCCTAAAAAAATAATTTCTCCTTTATTTTTTAAATTGGAGAAAAGTTGTTTTGTAGTTTATTCAATAATACTTACCCGAATTATCCTAAGCTGAAACAGAACCCAAAAAATTATACAGGGTGTCTCAGAAAGCAGGTAAAATCTAGCAAATTTAAAATAGCCATAACTTATTTTTTTTTAAATGGCACCCTATATATTTTTTTATTTAGCTAAATAAAGAATTAAATTGGTTTTAAAATAAATATGGGATACCCTATACCTAACCATTTTCGAGTTATTTGCAAGTTATTGTGAAAAAGCCGTATTTCTATTAAAATTTGTTATACTTGTTAATCAAGTAAAATGAATAGATTTTTATTTAGGTATTTACCTAAAGGGCCATTAATATAAACCTTAAAGGTTAAGTCCCTTTTGAAATTAACCAAAATATTTTTGAAAATCATCAGGTTTTAAGGCCTGTACTTTTTTCTTTTTGTAATCGTGCATCTTGTGGTTTTTTAAAGATTATTTGGATGCTTGAATAGGAAATTCCCTATCGTGACTAGCTGCAGGAATTTAGCCATGTGGATGAGCATAAAACTACCATTAAAATAAATAATAAAAGTATTCCACATCAAAATAAAGAAAATTTAATGAGAATTTTGAAAACTAAAAAAAATATATAGGTTGTTTCATTAAAAAAATCGAAGTTAAGTGCCACTTCCGGTACAACCGGAAGTGGCACAAGCATAAAAATATTTTTAATCGATTGGCATATTCAAAAACCCCAAAGTGCAAAATATCAGATTTTTAAAATTATCTGACGTTAAAATCAAATGGACAGGAAGGACACAGTGAATAGTACCATTCCATCCTTAAATAGATGCACCTTACTTTAACTCCTATGCTACAAAAATAAAAGTCTTACATTACATTCTGAGATATTTATTACTTAAAACAGATATCGCGACCTTTATTAGGACGTCCGGCAGGTTCTGGCAGGGAGTAGGGTAGATGTGTGGCTGGGACAGCTCGGGGCTGGCAAAAAGGGCCATAATGTATAAAGAACTTTCACTTTCGGGTTTAGACCGTGTTAATGGAACTTTACTTTCCGA
Organism: Brachypterus glaber; assembly: GCA_958510825.1. Lineage (NCBI taxonomy): Eukaryota > Metazoa > Arthropoda > Insecta > Coleoptera > Kateretidae > Brachypterus > Brachypterus glaber. The sequence goes on along the minus strand of OY294044.1, from coordinate 111,821,654 downwards.
CGTTTCGTCTCTTACTACTAGAGACATCTTCAGGGATTAATCTGAAACTAAGTTTCGAATCAACTTGTGTCACTATTTATAACGAGTTGTGGTTATTCACCCGTGACGAGGTTTTTCCTATCAAAGACTTCCATATTGCAGGTAAGTGGTAACCAGTGTCCCGATTGATATTGTTAGGATGCTTGATGATTTCTATCGATTCCCGTATCTTCCTTGGCATTTTTCTGTTTTCTGTTAATATTTGTTTTGTTTCAGACAAATTGATTTTATGACCTGTTTCATGTACATGTTCGGCTACTGCCGATAAGGAAATTTGTTTCTTTCTTATATTGCGCTCATGCTCTTGAAGTCTTGTAGAAATTTTTCTCTTAGTTTCACCTATGTAAACCGTACCACAGGAGCAGGGTATTTTATATACGCCTTCTGAACTCAGGGGTATTTTGTCTTTTGTTGAAGTAAAACATTGACCTAATTTTTGGTTGGACCGAAATATAGGCTTAATATTTGACTTCTTCAAAAGTTTACCTATTTTATCCGTGATACCGCTTACATAGGGAAGTATAACTTGTGTCTGTCTGTCATTGTCACTATTGTCCTGTTGTTTGGGTCTGGGATTTCTGTATTTGTATATGGTCTTATTAATGTCTTTTTTGGTATAACCGTTCATGGTCAAGGCTTTGGTTAGTTTAAGGAGTTCTGTGTCTAGGGAATTTTTGTCTGAAATCATGAAAGCCCTATGAACAAGTGAATTAACTACCGAGCGTTTTTGAGAGGGATGGTGATGTGAAAATGCGTTTAGGTATCTGTCAGTGTGGGTTTTCTTCCTGTATACCGAGTGTCCTATTGAGCCATTTTCCGTTTTGTAAACCAAAACGTCCAAAAAGGGAAGTGATCCGTTGTTCTCAATTTCCATCGTAAACCGTATAGATTTATGTTGAGAATTGAGGTGATTTAGAAAACCTTGAAGGCTTTCCATGCCTTGGGGCCAAATAGCATAGACATCGTCTACGTATCTGCGCCAAATTTCGATTAAACCCTAAAATGGTTTACATAGGTGAAACTAAGAGAAAAATTTCTACAAGACTTCAAGAGCATGAGCGCAATATAAGAAAGAAACAAATTTCCTTATCGGCAGTAGCCGAACATGTACATGAAACAGGTCATAAAATCAATTTGTCTGAAACAAAACAAATATTAACAGAAAACAGAAAAATGCCAAGGAAGATACGGGAATCGATAGAAATCATCAAGCATCCTAACAATATCAATCGGGACACTGGTTACTACTTACCTGCAATATGGAAGTCTTTGATAGGAAAAACCTCGTCATGGGTGAATAACCACAACTCGTCATAAATAGTGACACAAGTTGATTCGAAACTTAGTTTCAGATTAATCCCTGAAGATGTCTCTAGTAGTAAGAGACGAAACGTCGGAAAGTGAAAATCCATTAACACGGTCTAAACCCGAAAGTGAAAGTTCTTTATATCTTAATGGCCGTGAAAGCTTAAAATCTAAAATAGGGCCATAATGGCCTAGTTGCCTGGCTTGTAGCCTCCCCACCCTTACTACTACTATTACTTAAAAATGTCATATCTGTGAAATTGCCGCGGTTCCTAATAAAACAGGCGATTATCTTAAAACAACAATTCAAATACGACTTTCTTGATTAGGAAGTCAGAATACTTCAGCACATTTCGTACCAAAGTAATTATTGAGTTAATTGCCCATTTTACACGTTAACAAAATATATTATTAAGTACAATACAGTAATACCTAACGCTAAAATGCAACGCTCTAGTGTCCAAAATAACATATAAAACAAAACGTAACATTTTTCTTTAGTTTAGTTCCTCACATTTTTTTTCTACGTCACAGTTTGGCATGTATCTTTTGAGATATTTAGTGATTTTTCTGTTTTTGATTTTCAAAAATCACCACAGCTGGGCTGATAAGACATCTAATTTTTACAAGGAGTTGCATACTTTCAAAAAGTGTTTCAATGAAACTTACACTTTAATGTGTATCAAGGAAAAGGCTATTTATTATTTAGATGAGTTGATAAGAAGTGGAAGAACGATCGATTTTTTTGGAATTTTGAGAGTAATTAAAAATCCGGACTATATTTCTAATGAAGTTAACGAAGAAAGACTTCCCGTCACTCTGAAAGAAAGAAGTTCTAAGTTAAATGAAGTTTTGTATAAGAAGATGGAGGATTTTATTATGTCTAGGAGTTTGATTGTGGATTTGGTATCCCCCTTTGAAGGTTAGTAAATTTTTTCTTCCTACGATCCTCTATAAAAATGACATTTAGCAAACTCTTTTGTTCTTTAGAAAACGCCTTATATCGCCCTAGTTTGATATTTTTATATCACACTCGGTTGATATTTATGTATGGAGGTTTGCCTAATTTTATTTAAATATTTACCTCGTAGATTCTACGAATGTTATTCACCTTGTTTTATAAACCATTTTCCACCTTTCACCACAGCCTTTTATATCTTTCAAGTGTTTTAATCCAAATATTTATGTTTTTCATGTCAAAAATAGAAACTATAGTTATAACGTTACTATTTTGACTATTACTGTCTACTCTAGACAATCTAGATCTTATAAAAATTTTAATTTTTTATTTAGTTACCTTAAATTACATAAAAACATCAATATACACAGTACAATTTTACTGTCTTACACGGAAAGAAATTAGTGGGCTCTGCGCTATACATTATAAGATATTTGGTAACAGTGGCAAATTATAGTGATTTAAGCTATAGATTATAAGGGACACAATAACTAATAATGTTAAAAATAAATTGGAAACGATTATATATATTACAGACACGATTATATTTATTACAGGCACTATTATAAATTTACAGAAATTTTATTATATTATAAAAATTATTAGCACGGACAATAATTAAATCTATTTAAGCTATAAATGCCATACTATTTGTTATATTTTATTATTCACTAAACAATTAAAGTATTTCATATAAATTTTTACACTGACTGCCATAATTATAAGAGAAAGCCTTGTATTTATATAATAAGCGATTATAATTTGCTTGGTATGTGTGTTATAGCGCTCCTAGCTATAATTTTTTTTTCCGTGTATGTGGCAGCATAACCACAGAAATCTAATTTAATAAGTAAACTCAAGTTTGCATTTATTTAGGAATAATAATAATAATAATAATAATAATAATAATAATAATAATCATTTATTGTCATTTTGAGATCATACAATCTATAGACAACCCATTAAACAGCTATGTATTAAATATAAAACCAAGAAAACTAAAGCTAAATGAAAATCATATTTCCTGTTTGACATACCTACATATATAAATTTGTATGCTGTATATAATTATTTTGTGCTTTGCTTTTCTTAAAAAATAATAAATATTAGAAAATTATAAAATAAGAATCTTCATATTTTTTCGGGATCGTAGGAAAAATAGTGTACATAACTCGTTGGAAAGTGTATTACATAAACTCTCGAGTAAAATGTCACTTTCCACACTAGTTATATAATATACTATTTTGGTGTAGTAACTATTTGACAGATAGCTTACCATAAATTGAAATAAGGTTCTGGTTAGGGCAACCAGATCAATATACTTAGGGAACGTTCAAGTATTACGTAACGCAAATTTTAATCATTTTGGACCCCCCCCCTGTAACACTATTTTCCTATACCATTAACATGGGTGTAACCATCCAAAATGACCCCCACCCCACCCCTAGGAGCGTTATGTAATACTTGAACGTTCCCTTAAATACAGACCCGGTAAATTTAGTAATGGCATCAACCCAATTTGTTATGGTAACCGAGAAAAAAATTAGGTTTTTATGATCTGCTAAGTAAAAAAATTTGTCTTTTTGCAAAATGTACCAAAATTCATACGCTTCATATCTCGGTTCTCGAGTTATTCAAGGCTGTAGAGATTTCATATTTTGGCTACCCCCCCTAATAGGGGGTGTGTTAGGGGGGGTAGCCAAAATATGAAATCTCTACAATCTTGAATAACGCGAGAACCGAGGTTTGAAGTGTATGAATTTTGGTACATTTTGCGTTACGTAATACTTGAACGGTCCCTTACCAGATTTCTGGTTGTACCAACCAGAAAAATAGTTGGTCCGTATTTAACCACTGATCTGGTTCCCCCAAACGGATCCTTTTCTTCAGTGTAGCATTAAAAAATATTAAAAGCTAGGATATAAGATGAAACTGTAAAAAAATGGTCTAGAAAAGCGTATAAAAAGTAGGTGTTACAGAAAATTAATAATGCATTTCGCTTAAATTACGGTTTAACTAAAATAGAGGAAAATTTTCAGTTATTTTAAACGGTTATATTTTTATATTAACAAATAACTGTTATTATAAAATAGGTTTTTATCAAGCAGTTAAAAATTATTATTTTATAATCCTGCCCGTTAAATGGGCGGTTTTACCAATAATTTTATCAATAATCATTTATATAGCTATAATTATTGGCTATAATAGCTATAATTATAGGCTATTTAGCCAGTAATATGTACTCAGCGTGTTGTGTGGCCTTAATTTTGTTAAAATTATAATTTTAACAAAATTGTTAATTTTGTATATGAAATAGTCCAGTCAAATAACGAGGAATTCCTATGTTGAAATTGCAATAAATCCACACGGGCTAAAATTTTAAAGGGTAGTAGTGGATGGTAACAGAACACCTCTTCTTCTTCTTCTTCTTCTTCTTCTTCTTCTTCTTCTTCTCCTTCTTCTTCTCCTTCTTCTCCTTTTTCTTCTTCTTCTTCAAAGAATCGTGGCCTTTTCCTTTGGAATTTGGCCAGCTCGATACAAATATGTATTTGTACCCTATTTTTTCTTCCTGTAATCTACGAATTCGGGCCACAACGAAGTGGTCTGGGTTATATTGTTTGATTTCTATCTTGACTCGCAAAAAGCTTCTCACTGTGTAATGATCTTTGCGCAAACGCTAGGTTTGGACTTTTTAAATTGAAGATTTTTTTTGAAAACATTTTTTATTAATTTTTGTTTTCAAAAATTTTTCGTTTTTCAAAAAAGATCTTTTTTTTTAAATGTAATTTTTTTATTATTTTTTTTTGAAAATTATTTTTTTTTTAAGTATTTGCGAAAAGGTTATATACCATTTACTGAGAATAGTATATAATAAAATGCGTAGCATTACATATCTTCACGGCTTGTTATTTTTTAATTTTAGGCCGAAAGAAAGGTGGAGGCAAAGGAGGAATGATGAACGGTATGATGATGTTGGGAATGGTAGGCGCAGGCTGCATGATGGCTCAAATGATGATGGGAAAAGTAGCCTTTATGGCCAGTTCAGCCCTAATTATAGCCAAAGTAGCCCTAATTCTAGCGGCTATAATAGGAATAAAAAAACTATCCAAAGATAAGGGAGGGGGAACCGAAACAGCCCATATAGTCTGGAGCAGCGGGGGAGGAGGGGGCTACGGAAATGGCGGGGGTGGTGGGGGCTATGGAAACGGTGGGGGTGGTGGGGGCTATGGAGGGGGTGGAGGAGATTATGGACACAGCCACGGAGGAGGGGGAAACGGAGGATGGCATAGGAGTTATGAAACGGAAGCTCAAAAAATGGCATACAGCGCTCAACTGGCAGAAGGTAACGGAATTTAAGGTAAAATATACAGGGTGACCCACGAAATCCTGAGGTTTTTGAAATAAAAAATGTCATTACATGCCATTTGAAAATAATATCATGTGAAAGATTACGTCGGGAAAGTGGTGTCCATCCTCCTGAATGCAATTTACAACCTTCGTCGAAAACAGAGTCACACAAAAAAAACATTTTCCAGATACTAGACAAACGCATTTTTATATTTTCGGGATCGCTGAAACCGTATCTGACCTAAGAATTGCTCCATCAGGTCACAATTTTTTTACACAGCTAAAAAAAGGGTGCGAAAATTCCTTAAATTCAGATGCTTTTAAGTGTAGAAAAAAGTTGTGAACTGATGGAGCAATTCTGGGGTCAGATTCTCTTTCAGCGACCCCGAAAATACAAAAATGCGTTCTAGATTCTGGAAAATTATTTTTTTTGTGTGGCTCTGTTTTCGACGAAGGTTGTAAATTGCATTCAGGAGGATGGACACTACCTTCCCGACGTAATCTTTCACACATGATATTAATTTCAAATGGCATGTAATGACAAACAATTTTATGTATTAAATTTAAATTTTTGTCAAAAAATAACTCAGTATTGTTCATTTTGAAAAACGTCAGGTTCACGTGGGTCACCCTGTATGTATCAATTTTGTATTCAAAAATACTGCTGACAACAAAAAAATGCTTTCTCAAACAGTGTCTGTCTAAAGTCTGCCCCCTTTGACTTTTGAACGGCTCAGAGTATCAAATTTAAATCTGGACGCACGGATCTGTGGCTACGGGAAATATTTTAGGAATGTGTGTGCAAGTGAGAGGCCCGTTGCAGACACGCACGCCTTATAACGCTTTTGACGGAAAGAAGAGAGCTCGCATGATTCCTCCCCCTTTCGTCGGAGACTTTGTATCATGTTGAAAACTATAATAACATAACGCAGATAATTTCTTGTTATATATTTAAATTTTTTAGGGGGCACAGTAAAGGCTTATTACTTTTTTTAAGGTGTTTATTTTTTTTTAAATGCGATTTTCTTAATTTTTTTTGAATTTTTATATTTATAGTGATTAAAATTAGTCTAAAAGTATAATTTACGTTTCTTTATCATAAAATGAACCATTAAACAAAAATTGTTTGATTTTTTCTCAAGACATGTTGACGAAATTTTCCATTTTCAATACTTTTTTAACTTCCTCAAAAAAAATTGTGTGGTCGAATGGAGAATTTTATTAGCTTTAAAACGATGTATCACATAATTCTCCTTTCCATTTAAACCCCCGGGGGTCCCCCTTGTCACCCTGCCTCGATTGTGCCCCCTAACATCAACTTAATATATACCAAAAAAATATTTGTGTTATATTATTTATGTGTTTCAAATTTAAAGTTTAAAAGTTCAAAAGTTAAAGGGGGTTTTTAACACGCACCGTATAGTTAATTAATGAACTAGAAGGAGTGCAGGGAAAAGCTGCGCGATGGGTACATTTAAATTTTTCCAGATCTTTTTGCCCTACAGATGCATTAAAAAAACTTGGATGGCCTTCTTTAGTTTCTAGGCGTGAAAATTATATAAAAACTATAGTTTATAATGCTGAAATAAAATACCATATTATTTACCAAGTGAGAGAAGTTTAACATTTTTGACCTGCGTCAAATTGCGGGATGAGCGCGCAGCGCGAAGCCCGCAAGACGCGGTCTAAAATGTTAAATCTTCACTCACGTGGAAAATATAGTATTTTTTTCACTACCAGTACAATTAATTAGCTATTTATTTATTTATTTTACTAAAATTAAATGAAAAAGCTTATAAATTTAAAATATCACGCTGGCCGTTCGCGGCCATTAAAAAAACAAATGAATAACTTGACATTTCTGGCAGAAATTTTCTGCTGATCTGCTAAAATTATTAAGTTAGAAAGTGTTTCCATGTTAAGTGTAATAAAATATATAAAAATGGAAAGTGAAAGGCAAAGTGATGATTCTAGTACTCACCCAGAAATAAGGGGACAGGCGTAAACTGAGGGAGAATCTATTGCCTCAAAAATCAATATATGGGTTGTACCTCTAGTAATCTATGATCCTTACGGTAATATATGGGTTGTATAATCTATGGTTGAATATGATTGGCCAATGATTTTCACTTTTCGAAGTGTTTTTTGTAAAACATGTTTTATAGGTACTAATTTAGTTAATATTTTTTAATTTATCATGCAAGAAATAAATTTGGTGCCTAAAGACACTTGTAAATAGCAATGTGATTTAATAATTATGTGAAACGTCAGATGCCAAAACAGCTGAATAAAAATTCATTATTCACCATGGTGCAATTTCATTATTTTTAGAACCTCTGACGAAATAGGTAGAGAAATAATATTTCTACCAATGAAAAGAACAGTAATAAAGATGTGTTTTTCATACAACAAATACAGTATTTATTTGGTTGTCCGGAAAGTGTAGCACTGAGCGGCACGAACGAACATAGCTAATGTGAATCTGTAGTATAAGATAATTCTACTAAAATTTAGATGGCGCCAGTAATTTCTTTATATAGTTACACTTTTCGCCCGGCCAAGTAAATATTGTATTTGTTCAACAAAGAACAAATATAGAATTTGTTTGGTTGGGTGGAAGTGGGAGTGTATGTATTTCTTCTATCCTTTTTGGATATAACTTTTGTCCCTGTCTAATTTAACGTGAGAAATCGCCATTGAACTTGCCAAACTATAATTCTAATTTTGGCTATAACTCCCTGCTTGGAACCGGTATCACATTATGGAATTCTATTCCAAAATCCGTATTTATAAGCGGAATGCCTTTTTGTTAAACAAAACAAGGATCTTTTTACTACAAACAATGAGGTAAATCAAGGTATCCAAACTAGACATGAAAATGTGTTCACAACCCCCAGACATGGAACAGCTACCTTCGAAAAGGGAGCATATTACATGGGGATTAAGGTGTACAATCATTTGCCAACAAGTGTACAAACCATTGAAAGCTATACGAGGTTCAAGGGTTTAGTAAAAGACTATTTTTTAAAAAAACCATTTTATTCAGTGGAAGAGTATTTCTGTGAAAATATATTACTTAGTTAAAAAACAACATGTATACACAAATTCTAAACTTTACATTCTTTTTAATATGATTGTAACTGTATTTGTATTGTATTAATTTTATTTCATTTTAATTGTATTCTATTATTTGTATATTAACGTGTCCATAGATGTTAAAGCATCTCAAAGGACTAATAAATATTCTATTCTATTCTATTCTATTCTAAATAAACTTAAAACATTATTACAATAACTTCTAGATAATAGTTATTTATGGTACTAGTGGGTAAAATAAGATATTGTCCACGAGAGAATGTTTGACCCACGACGGCCGTAGGCCGAGTGGGTCAATATTCTTGTGTGGACAATATCTATTTGCCCACGTGTGCCATACAAAATTTTATCCAATACATTTGTAATCATACGAAAATGCGGTTTTTAATAATGCTTTTTTATGTACACGCAATGTTTTATCTCATTACGGCTGCTGTAATAGCAGGCGGCTATGTTACAAAAAAAAACAATTGCAAGTTTGACAGTTCAAGATTTAATTTTCCGCGTGGCGTCATTTTTAAATTTAAAATGGATTTTGGAGAAGAAAATAGTGTTTTTATCCCTGAGGATATCCTGGAAGAAGCTAAAGTAGCTGCTTTTAATACACTAATTTTACTGTAGTTTTTATACAGTTTTTTGGTAACTTTAAAATTATTTCAATAAAATATTTTCAATGTTTCATTTATTAATTTAGAACTACCTATTTTGTACGTTTCATCTACTATAGAGGCTATTCTACATCGACCAGTTCGATGTAAAAACTATATATTTACAAAAAACGCAAGAAATATAAATATAGTTTATAAATAATAGTCTAAAGACTTCATGACTAAAGTAAATTAAAGTGAATCATTATGTGCTTAATATGAAATCGATATTTTTAAATTTTACAATCGATATAAAAGCATCCTTACATCAATAAACATCGAGATTCGATGATGAGTAGGCTTTGGAAAACAAACGTTTGACATTTCAATTTTAAGGTTATGATAGCAATTTTATTGCTTTCAAAATTTCAACATTGTTACTGTTTATTTTAGCCGTTTGGCTCGTAAGATCAATTAAATGGGATCCCATGATAAACGCACACACCCCAATCACTAAAAAGTAAGTATTTCATTAAAAAACTGCCTTTTCTAAAAGAGTGGGGTAAAAATATTGTCTCACGTTGCTAGGGGAGACGTGAGACAATTTATAAACATTGAATAATATGTCAATTTCCTTAGGTAAGTTGACGACAGTAATCTAAGTCTTTATATTGATGTATTGGATAAAATAATATGTTTTCTTTGCGTTTTTATCTATAAACCACATGTTACCTTCTTGTTTTATCTTGTACATCCTCAAGCTCAATAGAGCTTGTGGATTTGTATTCTTATGTAATAATAGTATAAAAAAGATCACAAATTTTAAGATATTTTTCAAATAAAATAAGAAAATTACAAAAATTAAAAACAAACCATGCCTTTACATTAACTTTTCTGGTTCAAGAAAGGAACAATGGAGATTTCTCCATTTAGATTAGACAGGGACAAAAGTTCTACCCAAAAAGGATAGAAGTAATATCACCAACATAAAGAAAAAAAATCTACTAGGTTTTATGTTGACTGCACTGTCAGTAACGTCATTTTCGTTAGCCACTGTCATTGTGTGAGCTGCGTTTGATATTGTTTTGATTTCAGTTTTTTGTGTGTTTTACTAAATATTGTGTTTTTATTGACTATTATAGTACTTTTACGAATTTTGATATTTAAATATTGTTTACCAAAGGTAAGTTCTTTCTTTATACCTTAGATTTAAAGCCTAGGCGAAATTCGTTTGGACTTTTGCAACCCTTGTAAAAACATCTTGGCATTTGGTAGCTATAAGGGCCACTTGGACCAACTTTTGGTACGGGATTATCTCAGCTAAACCGAGTTTAAGCAATGCTGAGTTCTGATTGGTCGGCCGTCAATTTAATCCAAGTTTAAAGTTAAACCATCATTGGTGCAAGTGCCCTAACAGAAATAACGCTCGTCATAAAATTAATTTCTTGAAATGTAGAAACTGGTAACGATATTAAAATATATAATAATAATATATAGTTAATAATAAATATGATAAACGTTAAATAAAATCATATTTACCTTTTCATATTTGAGGTTATGTTTTGTAAATAAATAAACAGATTAAGCAACCAACCTAAGAACAATTAATAGGATTTATATTTCATTCTTTATTTTACTATTAAATTGTCAGTTTTATTTCTTAGCAAAAAATATTCATTTCTTTAGGTTTATTTACAAAAATCAATGGTAACTGTTGATAAAAATTGAAAAAAATGCAATATTTTTTTAATTTATTTAAGTTGGTAGTGGTGTGCTGTGCACAAATGAGATAGAGATAGGGTAGACGTCTTCTGTTTCATAATTCTAGTTGTACAGACCTCTATTGGTTTTACACAAAAGCTAACTAAGATAAACATTTTAATAAAACAACTTGACTGAGTAATCAGTGTATTAATTTAAAAAATCTTCGCCTAGCGCTTTCGTTATTAAAACATCATCAGGGCAAGGCCTCGTCAGGGCTTCCTACATCAATACAATAGTTGAACATATATGTATATAACTAACAATTTACATTAACAATTTACATTACACATTAAATATTAAAACTAAATCTTTTTTTTTAATTTAATTTTATAAACATTTTAGGTTAGCTTTTTTCTTTGTGCAGCTATTTAAGGCTGTATTATTATTATTATTATAATCATTAATCGGAATAAATTCAGTTATGACTCATCAACGTTGAAAATAAACACAGAAACATAGGCTTACGGAATAATTTTGCCGAATTATGAGGGAAATTTTTATAAATGTCACCAAATCGAAACATTTGACGACTAATTTGTTACACACAACAATATTGAATATACATATTAACTATAAATATGTAAATATATCGGTGTTTTTCGAAGAAAATAAAAATGTAAATATTTAAAACCTCGCGTCAACGATAGAATCGACGCGGCGCCTATGCGAGCACTGGAAATATATTTAGAAAAGCTTATAAAGTGTATAAGCTTTTCTAAATACAACAATGCCAAATTATAAAAACATTTCAAGAAACCAAGCCTACATTATCTATCTAGTTTAGTACAAACGCAGTAAAAGAAGATCGAGGGGCTGACCGCGAGGAAATCTTTTGTAGAAGCCAAAGGAACTCAGGAGGGACTCTGGAGGAACTCTGGACGAACTCTGGAGGAACTCTGAGGAACTCCGGAGGAACTCCTAGGAACCCCGGAGGAAGTCCGAGGAACTCTGAGGGATTCTTTGCAAAAAGGAACTCTTTTGTACAAATTTCAGACGAGGTCAGCCCCTCAAAGAAGATAATAAAGACGATGTTTGTGATATATTATGTAAAAATCGTCTCCAGGTCGACTATACACAGTAAAAAATGGCAGGTATTGCTATCTCCTTTAACTACCTTTCTGCTAAGCAGGATAGAAATGTTTTCACAATTTTAAGCCCTTAAAAAATGACTACTAATTATTTTTTTCCAGGTGATGTAATACTCAAGGTTTACGCACCACGGTAGATGCGAGTAAGCCTGTAGAATTGGAACTTTAAGAACATTAAATTTTATACTAGGGTTTCACGAGAACTTAAAAATCGAGATTTCTCGTCTCGATTTCGGGAATAAATCGCTAAAACGTCTATAATATCAGCAAGGTAGGACTTTTTTTAAATATAGGAATAGTATAAATATATTATCATAATTATGAAATTAGTTTGGACTTAAGCTTTTAAATAGAATCTATAATTTATTTGAGGCGTATATATATTTAGAGTATTATTAATTTGAGCCATTTCGCCATTAATGATTATTTATATCGATAAAAAATCTAAAACAGAAAATAAAATTAAAATGTTCTTATCTGGCGCACCTATCTCTAGATGTGCTGGTAAGGTATTGCGTTTAAAATAATACTTATCTGCTATATCTTCTTTACCTAAAAAATATTATTAGTCAATACCTTACCAAAGTTTAAAAATTTTGCCTAAATAAGGAATTTTTAATAAAATTATTGATAAATCGTTAAAATAATTAAAAAAGAACGAAAAAATGAATAAAAGTTAACTTATAACGTTTCGGGATCTAATCTGATCACGTTTGCAAAGAAAATTATTAGTTTTTGAAAGAATTTGTGCAATATTTGGCTTTATCAATCAAAATATGACAAATATCAAAATATGTCATTTCGAGGTAATTCAAACAAAGACACCTGTAACAATTAAAAGGTGTAGAGAAATTAATTTGGAAAAGCGTTTTTGTTGAAAACGTGTAGAGAAGTTAATTTGGATTAATATTGAATTTTATTAAAAAGTTTATTATTTTAAACGCAATACCTTACCAGCGCATCTAGAAATAGGTGCGCCTGATAAGAACATTTTAATTTTATTTTCTGTTTTAGATTTTTTATCGATATAAATAATCATTGAGGCGAAATGGCTCAAATTAATAATACTGTAAGCTTAAGCTTTTAGTTCAAGGGAATGAAAAATCATTCGAGTGCACTAAAAGCCAGTTCCAAACGAGTTTCATATACTTTTTATCTACGTTCTATAGTTAAAAGCTTAAAAAAAAAAACAAAAAATTAAAAATGATTTACTGACTTTTACTTGACAATAGAAAACAGTGCTGACATAATGGAAAACCCAAAGCATTTGGATTTCATATTGTATAATCTTTGTTTAATTAATTAGTTTAATTTTGAGATATTTTATGCAAAAAGCACTAGTGCTGTTACGTGAATATTAATAAACCCAAATGTGTGCTTTATGTGAAGTAGAACGTAGATAAAAAAAATTACAGAATAAAAAATTTAGGTAGATCTAGGTATTTGTGACAATCGAGGGGTTTATTTATTGGACAATCCTTGTACACCTATCCAACAATCTTTTACAATCCTTAACAATTCCTTATACCACAATCATCTACTATCCTCCACAATCCTTCACAATCGTCTACAATCTTCCACAATCATCTAAAATCTTTCCACAATCTTCATTAAAATTTTATACAATCTTTCACAATCTTCTTGACCATCTTTGACAATCTTTCAGAATCCTTTGATCCTCACAATCCTTGTACACTTTTTTTTAATAAATAAACCCCTTGGTAATAATCAACTTTTAAAAATAAGCTTTTTGTAAATATTTATATTTATATATTTATTTTAACATAATACTTAATACACTGATATATATTTTTTTCTATTTATTTGGACATGGCCAAATAAAACATTTAGTTAATGTTAATAAATATTTTAATGTTAAAATCATTTATTAATGGGAACAAAATAGTTTGACAGAAATAAAATTTATTACTTGCAACCAAATAAATTAATTGGCCATATCCGACCAAATATTTTTTTCCCACAAGTAAAGTGTACATTATTTTTTTATTGAGAATTTGTTGTGTATTTATTTTGATAAATATTAATTATTTACTATAAAAATTGTGTGTTTTTTACAGTATTTACTTATTTAAAAAGTTATTTATATACCAAGGGACTAAACTGGCTGTTTTAGTCCCGCTTTAGTGTTTTTAATTGTTTTTTAATACGGTTGGCACAAACGTTAGTTCAAAAAAATGGACGAAGACAATAAATTTTAAGTAATTTAAACAATGTTATTTTTTAAGGTTTTCTTTGTAAAAATCAAATAAATTGGTTTGAATCGCTAATGCAAATGTCAATGTCGATTTAAAGTTGAATTTTCAAAATTTTGTGTTTGGGTTATTTTTTCTCATGTTAAAATTGTGACTTGGTTAATTGCAGTAAAAAAGAGAATCTGAAAAACTTTTTTTTTCGACATGGACTATTGTTTTCTCCAAGGTCGGTCAAAAGCAAAAAGTAAGGCGGTGCTTTGGTCACGCTCGGTTAATAAAAAAGCAAAAAAATATTTTTTTGCACGACCAAAACTTAATTTTACGCTTTCATTTTCGGGACTAAACTTGCCGGTTTTTGTCGCAAGAGAATAAAAATCACGGCAATCTTGATAATATTAAAATATTATACTTACTATATGCTTTACTGGTACAAAAATTAGGTTTGGTGAAGTTTTGTAATAAATTAGCGTCAAGCGTTAGCCAGGTCTGTTGCCAACCCAAAAGAACAAAAAGTACAGACCTTTTATGGGCTTATAAGAACACGAAAAATGCGTGTGATTATGAGCTTATATGATTCGCAAAATAGAAAATAGTATATTAAAGTACTAGTTTCATAACATACGTTTTTAGCGCACGAGTACAAGTTTAGAAAACGAGCCGCTTGCGGCAAGTTTTCTAAATTACTAGTGCGCTAAAAACGTGTTATGAAACGGGTGATTTATACAATTTTTTCTATTTTGCTCTAAAATTAAAAAAAAAACACATTAAATTGATGACTGATTTAGGCATTTTTGTTTCGGGTTTAAAATGTTTAAAATTCCAAGAACAAATGATATTTTGATATATTTTATAGTCATGTCTTCACTTTTTCACTGCAAGTAACTAAGACACAATTTAAACACGGTAAACAATAACCTAAACACAAAATTTTGTAGAAAATTAAACTTTAAATCGACATTGACATTTGCACGGAAAACGTCAAGCGTTAGCCAGGTCTGTTGCCAACCCAAAAGAAAAAAAAGTACAGACGTCTTATGGGCCTATAAGAACACGCAAAATGCGTGTAATTATGAGCTTATAAGAGTCGCAAAATAGAAAAATAATCTAAACCTTGAAAATTATCTGAGACCGAACCTTTTTGCAAGTAAGTGTGGTGCAACCGTCTACTTTTAGTTTATTCTATAGGAGAATAAATATAGAAAAGTATAGCCAAAGAGACTCCTTGCATAGTTAACTACGATATATCGACTATTCATAATTATTTTATAAAAGTCAATATTAATTACCCTAAAAACTAGGTTATTACGTCAAAAGTCAAAATTAGAAAATGGACATACAAATTATATTTTTAATATTTTTACTAAAAATTCCTTTAAGCACAGAAGAAATTAGTTGCTACGAATGCGATACAAAAGATGGAGATAAATGTTTTAAGGTGGATGATAAAACGCACAAAATGAACTGTAAATTTGTCCCAGGTACTAAATATTGTGTTAGTAATATTTACCCCAATGGTCGGGTCTACAGAACCTGCGGGGTGAATGCTGTGGATGTTGGTTGTGAATTCGATCCAGAAGGTATAAAGATATGCTCCTGTGAAGGTGAACTTTGCAACAATGAAGTCTATGCTGAGGTAGTCACCAAAGGAATCAAAGATGGTGATGAAGAAATCAAACCTACTCTTGCAAAAAATTCTTCTTCAAAAAACGTGCTAAACACATCGAATTTTATTTTTTTAATTATGTTTCTTCCAGTAATATGTTTTGGATATAATCAAATATAATTTATTATACAGAGCGGTCCAAAAGTCACACCCTCCTCTTAACTTTTGAACCAGTTGAGATATCGACTTTAAATTTGGAACTTTTAAATAAGACAACTAAACTATCTTTTAGCATATATTTAATACTTTCAGCTCTTAAAATAACACATTTTTTTAAATGGAAAGGGGGGTCGTGTAATACATCATTTTAAAGCTTATAAAATTCTCCATTTAACTCCATATTTTTAAATTTAAATGGGGTTGAAAATGGGTTTTAATGTCAAAATTCCTCTAAAAAAAAACAAATAATTTTTTAAAAATGCCTAATTTCATCATAAAAAAATTTTAATTATACTTTTAAACTAATTTTAGTTGACATAAATACAAATTTATAAAAAAAACTTAAAAAATCGAATGTTTTAGAACAAAAAATTGAAAAATCAGAACCTTAAAAAACATTTTTAAAAAAATTAAAAATGTTAGTTTAAATAGAGAATTTTATAAGCTTTAAAATAATGTATCACACGACCCCCCTTTCTATTTAAAAAAATGTCCCCCACACAGGTGTCGAATCAAAATAAAGTTTTTTTTTCTGGCGCCAAAAACTCTCTTTACAGATTGAAAGAGGGTTGTCTGAAGAATAAAACCTGTTAATATTAAAATCCTCCCCCGAGCTTTTTTCGAGAAAATGGGTATTAAAAAGGCTTAAATGGGCCTAAATTTAGTTTTCTAGGGATTTCATAAAAATGGCTAACTCAACGAAAAAAACTGTTCTGTTATAAAAGATAGACAAAAAATTATCTATAAACCGCTTTTTTAATGAACTCGCTAGCTCAAACCCTTACCGTTTTATAGCTCAAACAAAGTTGAATATTAAGCATGCATATTTTGGGTTTTTGTAAAAAAACTCAAAAATCACAATTCCAACAACAAAAATAGTTATTACATAAAAGATTCTTAGTTAAATTCAACACAAACCAACATTTTGTTTATCTCAATAGCTTCAACAGGTCAAGAGATATATAGCTTCAAATGTTATCGTTTTAAATGTCATGTTACAATTTTTTCCTTCATATGCAATAAATTGTTTTTTTGTAAATATCTTAAAATCGAGTAGGTAAAAGAAAAAAAATCATATGACTGAAAAAATAGCTAAGAAAATTATGTAAAAAACGCTGTTTTTTAATTTAAATTTTGCTGGGGAACAGTGTGACAAGTCGGTGAATAAAGTGACCCTTGTAATTTTATGTCAAAGTCAAAATTAAAAAATGGTCATAAAAATTATATTTTTAATATTTTTACTAAAAATTCGTTTGAGTACAGAACTCAAATGTTACAGCTGCGACTCGCAAACAGAAAAAAACTGCGCCATAATTACCTACACCACAAGAAGCAACGACTGCGTAGTGACTTCAAACCGTCCAAAATGTGTGTCTAACTTTTATCCTGATGGGCGAGTTCACAGGGCTTGCGAATATGGAACGCCCAGTGTTGGTTGCATGACCAAAAGTGATGGTAAAAACGAGTGCGTGTGCGAAAATTTCCTATGCAATAGAGAAACAGCTGAAAGTGTTAAAGAAGAACTAAAAAACACTAAACCTGAAAGTTTTTCTTCAAAAATAGCGCTGAACATGACTAATTTTATTCTTATTTTTATTATTTTTGTTTCAGTACAATTGTATTGCTTTAATAAAATATAATTTATTATACAGATAAAACTTTCAATTTGTGTCCTTAATACCAAAAAAACTTTTAACAAAAAAAAATATTTCTGTTTTTCATGTCGAAAATAAAACTATAGTTATAACCTTACTATTATTAATGTCTAGATTTTATAAAAATTACTTAATTTGTGATTTAGTAACCTTACATTTTATAAAAAACATGAATATTTCCTCATGAAATATAAAACATTGTAGAATTTTACAGTCTTATGTGGTAGCATATCCACAGAAATCAAATTTAATTAGTAAACTGTCAAATGTTCCTTGATTTAAAAGATGCTTGCGGTTAGGCAACCCATTAAACAGTGTTGAGCTTTCATAATATGTTGTATTAAATATAAAACCAAGAAAACTAAAGGTAAATAAAAAAATATATTTCCTGTTGACATACATATATTAATTTGTATGCTATTTTGTGTTTGGCTTTTCTCAAAAATTCGCGGAATAAGTAATAAAAATTAGAAAATATTAAATTAAGAAAGAAAGAAAGTTAAAACTTTATATTTTTCGGGATCGTAGGAAAAATAGTTTACAACTTGTTGGAAAGTGTATTTCTTAAATATACTATTTTGTCGTTCCTGAAAAATTTCACACTTAGGAGGAGGTATTTCAAGTTCATGGTCAATTTGTTTTCTTCAAATTTTTTTAATTTAAATTTTGCTGGGGAACAGTGTGACAAGCTAGTTGTCGGTGAATAAAGCGACCCTTGTTATTTTATGTCAAAGTCAAAATTAAAAAATGGACATAAAAATTGTATTTTTAATATTTTTACTAAAAATTCGTTTGAGTACAGAACTCAAATGTTACAGCTGCGACTCGCAAAAACACAAAAACTGCACTATAGTTTCCTACACCACAAATAAGAACGACTGCATAGAAACTTCAAACCGTCAAAAATGTGTGTCCACCTTTTATCCCGATGGGCGAGTTTACAGGGCTTGCGAATATAGAACTGTGCGTGTTGGTTGCATGGTCGAAAGTGATGGTAAACACGAGTGCGTGTGCGAAAATTTCCTATGCAATTCAGAAACAGCTGAAAGTGTTAAAGAAGCTCTAAAAAACACTAAACCTGAAGGAAGTTTTTCTTCAAAAATAGCGCTGAATATGACTAATTTTATTTTTATTTTTATTATTTTTGTTTCGGCACAATTGTATTGCTTTAATAAAATATAATTTATTATACAGATAAAACTTTCAATTTGTGTCCTTAATACCAAAAAAACTTTTAACAAAAAAAATCTTGTTGCAAAAAAAATGAACCGACTTCTATGTCTCTAAAAAGTAAAAGATAAAAATACTTAAGTCGGTGCCAATTTCACCATTCCCTAAATTAATTACTAACAATTATTTTTTTATTATTTTATTATTGTTTGCTGTGAAATTGGCACCGACTTAAGTATTTTTATTTTTTACTTTTTAGAGATATAGAACTCGGTTCATTTTTTTTTGCAAAAAGATTCTATTTTTTACTTTTTAGAGACACAGAAGTAGTAGATTTGTAACGTCATGTAAGCTAAATTATAGTTGTCCTTCCATCTCGGCAAGCTGGTGACGTCACAACGCACTGTTAGTACTTTGTGACGTCATTATCTTAGAGATAAATAAAAATAATATTTTTATTTTTATCGCCCAAGAGTCCAACCACATCCAATATCCATATCCAATTAAATCCTTTTTATCAGTGTATAAGGCATTATAATATAATAATATACAGAGCGGTCCGAATGTCACCCCCCCCTCTTAACTTTTGAACCAGTTGAGATATCGACTTCAAATTTGGAACTTTTAAATAAGACAACTAAAACTATCTTTTAGCATATATTTAATACTTTCAGCTCTTAAAATGCGGGCATGGTGGCACATTTTTTTAAATGGAAAAGGGGGTCGTGTAATACATCATTTTAAAGCTTATAAAATTCTCCATTTAACTCTATATTTTTAAATTTAAAAAAAAATTGGGTTTAAAATGGGGTTGAAAATGGTATTAATGTCAAAATTCCTCTAAAAAAAAAACAAATAATTTTTTAAAAATGCCTAATTTCAACATAAAACAATGTTAATTATACTTTTAAACTAATTTTAGTTGTCATAAATAAAAATTTATAAAAAAAAACTTAAAAAATCGAATGTTTTAGCACAAAAAATTGAAAAATCAAAACCTTAAAAAACATTTAAAAAAAAAATAAAAATGTTAGTTTAAATAGAGAATTTTATAAGCTTTAAAATGATGTATGACACGACCCCTTTCCATTTAAAAACGTCCCCCCATGCCCCCCTGCCCACATTTTAAGAACTAAAAATATCAAATATATGCTAAAAGATAGTTTAAGTTGTCTTATTTAAGAGTTCTAAATTTGAAGTCGATATCTCAACTCTTTCAAAAGTTAAAGGGGGGGGGGGGTGACTTTTGGACCGCACTGTATATTATGATTATTACTTAACGCTCAAAGTTTAACAAAGATTTTCTTTGGTGTTTCGTTTAAAATACAAATCTACAAATTCTGTGTCTCTAAAAAGTAAAAAATAAAAAATAAGTCGGTGCCAATTTCATAGCAACAAATATAATTTTCAGGGAATGGTGAAATTGGCACCAACTTATTTTTTATTTTTTACTTTTTACAGACATAGAAGTCGAATTTTTTTTTTGTTAAAATTTTTGTTCATCTGGGGACAGTGTGAGAAGCTAGCTGCCGATGAATAGAGTAACCCTAGTCATTTTATGCCAAAGTCAAAATTAAAAAATGGGCATAAAAATTATATTTTTAATATTTTTACTAAAACTTCGTTTGAGTACAGAAACTAAATGTTACACCTGCGACACACAAAAAGGAGATAGCTGCGCAAGGATCGAAGCCACAACAAAAAGCACTGAGTGCATGTTAAATCAAAAAACTGAAAAATGTATGTCTAATTTTTATCCCGATGGACGCGTTTATAGGACTTGTGAGTTTGGAAATCCCGATGTTGGTTGTACAACCAAAAGCTCTGGTAAACAGGAATGCGTCTGTGAAGGTCACCTATGCAATACAGATTCACCCCCGAAACAAGTTCCTAAAGAAGAAAGTGATATAAAAACTAAACCTGAAAGAAGTTTTTCTTCAAAAATGGCGCTTCTTAACATATCTAATTTTATTTTTATTTTAATTATTTTTGTGTCAGTGAAATTGTATTGCTTTAATAAAATATAATTAAATCCATTTTTTAACCCACTTACAAAAAAGGAGGAGGTTATCAATTCGACGAGTGACTTTGTTTGGACTTTTTATGTTTGTTCCCGCATAACTTTGGAACGGATGAACGGAATTTGATGAAACCTTTTGCTACTTAAAGAGGACATTCCTGAGGTGGTCCCATTTTAATTTGACGCTCGGATAATGCCGGGTAAGCCGGATAATCAAGATAAATTTAATCGTTTTAACGCAATTTCCCTTAAAACCGGCTTAATTTGGTTCTAATACCATCAAATTTTTAGAAAATGATCGGACAACTCGGATAAGTCGGATAACTTGATTAAGGGGTCACTCAAATATTACGGCAGGCGAAAAATCTTTTATATGCCGCTAAACTTGATTCTGTGGACCTGCAATATTAAAATACCAATAGAAAATTATAAAAATTTTGATTATACCATAAGGCGTTATTTGATTATTACTTAACGCTTAAAGTTTTACAAAGATTTTATTTAGTATTTCGTTTATAATAAGGTTGGTTGGACTTTTGGTCGCAAAATAAAAATACTACTAAATTAATTTTTTAGAAATTTATCTTTAAGATAATAACGCCACAACGCACTAACAGTGCAGTACTTTAATATAGTATTAATCTCAGAAAAACAGTGTTAATCAATAATAAATTTACGTTTCTAAAGAGTGTTACGCATAACAACGTGTATGAAGAAAATTCAAAATATTTTTTTCATCTTATTTTAAACAGCTGAGATGATCGACCATTTTTGCTTAATATGAGTTATTTCTGGACAGCCAGGCTGGAATTTTCGACGATGCAATTTAGAAAAAATTAACTTCAAAACGGCTCGATTTGTCTGATTTCTAAGTTTAGGATGGGCAGTAAAATCCGTGAAGAAACTCTCTATGGCAACCGATGCGCAGATGTTTTCTGACGGTTCTCGTTGTCTGTCGCCTTGCTAACTTAAGACCTAGATCTAGTGTCCCTACTGTAAACTGGTTCGAAAGTCAGTTAAAGCCGGTGGTTCTCTCTACTACTAGTCCACACAAGTTCTGGACTTAGGGGATGCTTAATTAAGTAGAATAGTACGAGGTTAAACAAACATTTAAATTTAAAACATGTATTTGCGGATCTATAGAAAAAAATGTACATTTAATTTTTAATTAACGATTTATTATTCTTAAACAGACTGTTTTAATAAAGCACATGTAAGAGAAATTGATATTGAATAAATAATAATTAAAATTACTTGATTCTTAATTTAATAATTGCATGTTTTACTGATGTATGTAATTGTGTTACCCATATGGGTACTTACCGTAGCATTCCATTTTCAAAGAATATTTTATTATTTTATATAGAAAAAAAATATATAAATTAATATTTTTTCCTACGATCCTCTTGAAAATGACATTTAACACACTCTTTTGTTCTTTAGAAAATGCGTTATATCAGACTAGTTTGATATTTTCATATCACACTAGTTTGATATTTTCATATCACCCATGTTTAATATTTATGTATGGAGGGTTGCCTAATTTTATTTAGATATTTACCTCGTAGATTCTACGAATTTTATTTACATTTACATGTTTTATAAGCCATTTTCTACCTTTCACCACATGTGCACAGCCTTTTTTGATATATTTTATGTTTTTTAATCCAAATATTTCTGTTTTTCATGTCAAAAATAGAAACTATAGTTATAACGTTATTATTTTGACCATTACTGTCTAGATTTTATAAAAAAATACTTAATTTTTGATTTAGTTACCTTACATTTTATAAAAAACATCAAAATACACATTATTTTTCTTATGAAATGTAAAACAGTACAATTTTACTGTCTTATATGGCAGCATAATCACAGAAATCTAAACTGCCTTCATTTAGGACAAGCATATAGGCAACCCATTAAACAGCTATGTAATATAATAATACCTATATTGTATTAAATATAAAACCAAGAAAACTAAAGGTAAATGAAAATCTTATTTCCTGTTTGACATACATATTTAAATTTGTATGCTATTTTTTTCAAACACAGAATGAATCCTTCTAGCTCTAGATGAATATTCCCTATCAAGTGTTAGAATGAGCACATGTAGTGCCATCTCTTGTTTATAAAAGTAAAGAAAACTGTAGCAAAATTAGCAAATATATATATATATATATATATATATATATATATATATATATATATATATATATATATATATTACCATGAAACATTGAATAATTTAATGCAATTTAAAATTTTGCGTTAAAATTACATAAAGTTTATTAGTTTTTCTTAATATTTGACCAGTTTTTTATCAGTTTAGTTATAAAAATTAAAACTGCTCCATTTATTGTTAAATATTTAAACCTGATATCTGTCACAACAATCTGACATAACCTTCAATTTTTGCATTATAATTTGTAAATATATGCCAAAATTAAATAAAAATCTTTTTTAAGTACTGATTTGATAAAATTATTAAATAACATTAATTACTTTATTTAAAAATATATGTTTTGTTGCATTTACAATGTTGAGTCACAAAAAAAATTATTTTTAACCTTGTCCGCAGTTTAAAGCCATACAGTGTTTCAAATTTGCAGTCGAAGAAAAAGTATAGTCTACAACACGAATGGATTAGTCATTTCGCGCTCGCGGGACCGTCATACTCGCGTGCTGGCCCGTATGACAAACTTTCCGCTCGCGCGGAATATTGTCTATTCCATACTAGTTATAGAATATACTATTCTAGCGATCACAAAATTTTCAGCAAGAACTGAAATTGAAAGCATAGGGTGTGTACACAGGTACAGGTATTAAGTGTTTTTTGTTATAAACTTTCATTTTTATATTTTAATTTTTGTAATACATAGCTATTTTTGGAAAAAAACTATTGTAAATCGCAATTACATGTTTGGATATAACGATATCCCATTTGTTGAATAAAAAAAATGAAGTAATTTGATTTAACCAAATTGACTTAGTATCTTTTGCTTGTAAGCCCACGATATAAAATACAACCGGGAGAAAACAATGAAATAAAAATGTTCAGACTATTATAAATAAATATTATACCAATATATAAAATAGCGTGCGTAAGAAAAATAGGAAAACATTGCTTATACGCTCTGAAACTTTTAATATTCAATCACGACACCCTGTTAATAAAATCTTGGGATGTGCTCAACAAAGCATAGTCGTATTGCAGTTTTTCAGCGAAAAACATAATGCAAATAAATTTTACAATTTTCCTCATACTAATAACGCTACAACAAGCCCTTAGCAACAATGGAAACTACAGAGTCATGCAGAAAATAGTGGACCAGTGTACAGCCAAAGAAGATATGTTTAAGTGCTTCAAAATACAAGCTTTAAAAATAGTGGATCGTGCGTTAAGACTAAAATCCCTAGATGTTTTGACAGGTGTTACTTTAGTTAGAGATGAAAGAACAGGTAGACAGTTCTCACAAACTATTAAGCTAAATGAAACTAAGTTAGAGAAGTTAGAGACAGACCAAATAGAAGACTTATTAGCAGAAAAAACCAAGAAATTTATACAAACCCATAACGTACAGATAAGCATCCCAAAAATGGTGGAAGAAGCAAGGGGAAAACAAAAGAACAAAGGTGGTTACGGTGCTTTAGCATGGGCGTTGGCTATAAAATTCAGTTTTTTGGTTATGGCTTATAAAGGAATAGCAGTTATGGCGGGTACAGCGATATTGGTAGGAAAAATGGCTTTAATGTTGAGTGCAATTTTAGGACTTAAGAAGTTAGTTAGCAGTGGACACCACGAGAAAACTACATTTGAAATTGTTAAACAGCCAAAATACTCAGAATCCCACACACACTCCACTTCTTACGAAGAAGGAGATGGACATTACCGCAGGTCGTACAATATGATGGATTATGACGATTTTCCGCAGAATAAAAATTACAAGACATATGTACCGAAATAGAACTTTTTGTCGTGTTAATTTAATTCAAAATTGATTTTTTAAGTTTTTGTAAATTTTGTTTGATTTTGTTATAAAAAAAAGTCTGATGAAATGTTGTGCAATGTTAGGTTAATTTAGGATTATTAAATTATTTTAATACCTTAAATTTAATTTTTTTTATACCTAATCTTTAATAAAAATACAATTACCATATAATTACCAGTAGTCGGCGAATTTCCAGTACTCGCATAGGCGCCGCGTCGACTCTAGCGTTGAGGCGAGGTTTTAAATATTTACATTTTTATTTCTTTTTATCTTGATTTTTTTTAATGATTCCATTTAAACGAGTAAGGTGGGAAAAAAGTTATTGACAAATAAAAATTAAAAACTTTCCTATTCTTAAAAGATAAAAATCGAATGTCGTTTTTTTCTTTGAAAAACACCTA
This sequence comes from Brachypterus glaber, assembly GCA_958510825.1. Taxonomy (NCBI): domain Eukaryota; kingdom Metazoa; phylum Arthropoda; class Insecta; order Coleoptera; family Kateretidae; genus Brachypterus; species Brachypterus glaber. The sequence continues at coordinate 111,796,199 of OY294044.1, read as the reverse complement.
TATATATACTGCCCTACTACGCTAGAAAGCAGTAACTCCATTTGTCGCATAGCAACGTTTTCACGTCAACTCTGACGTAATATTTTGAAAACGCTGCTATGCGACAAATGGAGTTACTGCTTTCTAGCGTAGTAGGGCAGGATACGTATGTATAGTTAATATGTATATTGTTGTGGGTAACAAATTAGTCGTTAAATGTTTCGATTTATAAAAATTTCCCTCATAATTCGGCAAAATTATTCCGTAAGCCTATGTTTCTGTGTTTATTTTCAACGTTGATGAGTCATAACTGAGTTTAGGCCGAATACTGCATATTATTAAAAACATAACAAAATAATAATAATATATTATATGCATTATGCTGTATGTATATTTATAGAAATAAACTAGTTAAAAACAATCTCATAAATATTAATTTATCCAATACATACAGATAATGAGACAATTACCAGCTTTATTTTAAATGGATAAACTCAATAATAACCCCCGCGAGGCTTTTACTTTATTGAGTGGATAATTATTTATTTTACCCACTCAACTGTCACTTGTCAAATTATTTTCTTGTAAATGTCATTAAAATTTTTAATAAAAATATGAATTCCTAAGCTATTTATTGGATAAAACCTTGTATGGCACTCATGGGTAAACCGATATTGCCCTTTCGAAAATTAACCTGCTTGGCTGACGCCTCGCAGGTTAATTTTCTCAGTATCTTACTTTACCCACTAGTACCATAAATAACTATTAACCACTTTCATAAATAAAACCACGTGGAACATATTTTTTTTTGTATTTTAATAAAAAAACCTTATAAAAAAATATAAAAAATTAAACATTAACACTCTAAAATCTTAATAAAAAATAAAAAAACAAATATCACAAAAATACAAAAATTTCGTGTCTTGGTAAAATTGAACTTATTTCTGAAAAAAACTGGAAGTGGTATGTTTTAAAATCAGTTATATTTTTCAGAAAGAACACAATAAAAAAGTTGAGGTGCTGTACTTTTTACAATAATTGTAAAACTTATACAACTTACCCTGGATTTGATCAGTTATTACTTTGTCTAACCGGTTTTTTTTTTGTGTTTGTGGTTAGCCGGTTGGGTTTTTAAAGGCTTTCGTCAGAAAACGCGCAAATCAACCAAACCAACCACAAGATAACTAACTAGAGTCCAGATTCTAGATACACTTCTTCGACTTTTATGTTGGGACAAATTTTCTTTTTTTTCCAATGCTAAAAGTAAGTTTTTTTAGCACCGTGATGCCGAATCATCATCTAATTGTAAACCACTTACTTCGAAACCGTTTAGGTATTTAAAAACAATTTTTTCCCAACACAAAACTGGACTCGGAAGTGTATCTAAATCCTTGACAACTAGACAAATCAACAACTAATCAAATTATTATTCTACAGCAGGGGTTAGTGCCAGTAACAATTTTTTTTGTCTACTACCTAATTAAGTGCTAGCTTACATATTATCTACCGTTGTCAAGAATTGTTCAATGTACAATCATTGATCTAATTTATTATTGGCCGATGTTAAGCATACACCAATAATGAAACATTTTTAAGACTACTAACTTTTTCATCTTATTTGTCAAACTGACAGTATGTCAAAATAAATTTTAAAATATATTTGGAGTTACTAGCTATGGGTAATAGAATAGTATATTAAAGTACTAGTTTCATAACATCTGTTGCTGAAAACATCTTATGAAACGAGTGCTTTATACTATTTTTTCTATTTTGCTCTTAAATTTAAAAAACTTACATTCAAATTGATGACCGGTTTAGGGATTTTTGTTTTGGGTTGGCATTACAATTTTCGCTATGTATGAAATTCATAGAACAAACGACATTTTGATATCTTTTATAATCAGCTCTTCTCTTTTTCACTGCAAGTTACCAAACAACAATTTTAATATGGTAAAAATTAACTTAAAACACGTTTCGTAGAAAACCAAACTTAAAAGCGGTATTGAAATTTGCCCGGAAAACGCCAAGCCATTGTCTTTTGTCCTGTATTGTCAACCCAAAAGAAAAAAAAGTACAAACCTCTAATAGGCCTATATATAAGAAAACGCAAAACGCATGTGATTATAAGCTTATGAGTCGCAAAATAGAAAAAATTGAAAAAAGTTTTTGTCTCGACTCCGTCTCAGCAAAAAAACTTCGGCCTCGAACACCAAAGACTTAGTTCCAACGAACTTTTACCTCAAGAATGAACATGATGAAATCTACCGTATGCTTTGTTTGAAGCGTGAACCAACTACGGTGAGGGGCTGGTGGGGAGTAACTATTGTTTACACTTAGTACGCGTAAAGAGAGAGAAAGAATGTGCAAACTCACAGTCTAATGTCGTAAACTTTGTCAAGCAATACAGTGTTGCCGGTTGCAATACCTGCTTTAGATATTTTATTGTAAAAAATATTAGTTTTATTTGAGTTTTATATGAACTAGTAGTTTAATTTTAAAAATTTAATTATATTACATTATCAAACATAATAATAGTGTCGTAGTATAGTAGTTTTTTTAAATATTAATGTAGGTATAAAGATTTATCATAATGATAAAGTGAAAATTACGCAACATCGCTCTGGTCACCAGAAGGTCAAAATTAGAGATACTTATGTTTACATCAGAAGCAGTATCGCGTACGTTTGTGTAAACAATCAAACAAACAAAAAGATGACAGCTTCATAAACATTGGTCTGAAATAACTTCTTGAGGTAAAAGTTCTTTGCTTAGTTCGCATACAAGGTGCATAATATACTCTTTTAAGTTATCTCAATATTAGCATCTTTGGTTTTACAGTTAATTACATTTAAATTAAATTAAATTTTAAGGCATAAAAAAAATAAATATTTAAACCTAAGTATCTACTAAAGTAATTTGTATTATTTTCTGGATGTTGGCAAAATTTTCCCAACTTTTTCATGCTCATTCCAGGCAAAATTGCGTCCTTTTCCCTTTTCTTCCACGTCATAAGCATCGTTAAGATTGTACTGTAATTTTAGTTGGTCTGGGAGTGTATTTTGCAAACCTCTGTAGGCTATATTTTGATAATCATCCTCAGGATACCTAAAAAATATTTATAATCAATATTTTATTTTAAAACTATTATTTCTTTATTTTGTAGGTTAGGTTTTTGGGGTTTCGGGGGATATTCAATTAAAAAACTTCTTTTCTCTAAATTGTGACGTTTCGATAGGGCCTTTCTATCGTTTTCGAACAATTTAAAATTCAAAGTTTCTCATTTGTCAACACAACTACAAACATTTTACCATAAAGTTGGAAGTTATACATCCTATTTTAAATACATAAATACATATAAAGAACTTTCACTTTCGGGTTTAGACCGTGTTAATGGATTTTCACTTTCCGACGTTTCGTCTCTTACTACTAGAGACATCTTCAGGGTTTAATCTGAAACTAAGTTTCGAATCAACTTGTGTCACTATTTATGACGAGTTGTGGTTATTCACCCGTGACGAGGTTTTTTCCTATCAAAGACTTCCATATTGCAGGTAAGTGGTAACCAGTGTCCCGATTGATATTGTTAGGATGCTTGATGATTTCTATCGATTCCCGTATCTTCCTTGGCATTTTTCTGTTTTCTGTTAATATTTGTTTTGTTTCAGACAAATTGATTTTATGACCTGTTTCATGTACATGTTCGGCTACTGCCGATAAGGAAATTTGTTTATCGGCAGTAGCCGAACATGTACATGAAACAGGTCATAAAATCAATTTGTCTGAAACAAAACAAATATTAACAGAAAACAGAAAAATGCCAAGGAAGATACGGGAATCGATAGAAATCATCAAGCATCCTAACAATATCAATCGGGACACTGGTTACCACTTACCTGCAATATGGAAGTCTTTGATAGGAAAAACCTCGTCACGGGTGAATAACCACAACTCGTCATAAATAGTGACACAAGTTGATTCGAAACTTAGTTTCAGATTAATCCCTGAAGATGTCTCTAGTAGTAAGAGACGAAACGTCGGAAAGTGAAAATCCATTAACACGGTCTAAACCCGAAAGTGAAAGTTCTTTATATCTTAATGGCCGTGAAAGCTTAAAATCTAAAATACATAAATACAATTTTCTACATAAAATTACAGATATAAACTTTGACAGGTTAAAATTTTTCTTCTTCTTCTTCTTCCTCTTCTTCTAGGTTTTATTTAGTTTTTTTTTAGATAGAATGTGGTAATGTATCCGTTTCGACTAGAATCGACTTAAAATTCATTTTTAGGTTCCAAAAAATGTTTTCCAATAGATTTGATCGATTTTTATTTTAGGACTCTCCTCCTTTGAAGTTCATCCCGTTCAAAAGTTACGGGGGATACAACATACAACATACAACATTTAAAAGAATAACACTGTATTACCCTTTATATCCTCCACCAAATCCAGGATTTAATGGCTGCTGGTAATGGTACTGGTACTGGTTCTGCTGCAGTTTGTTCCCACCAGTAAACAATAACGAGCCAAGTCCAACAGCACTGCTGGCTATTAGGGCTATTTTACTGATGATTAAAGCCTTTTTCGCTAATAAAGCCAAAAGTCCAAAAAGAATTGGGATAATGCTGACCACGTTGAATTTTAATCCAAGCAAAAATGGTACTACGAACTGTCTGGCGATTATTGTTCCTGAAAAATAAATAAATTTTAAATTTTCAGAAAAAAATTTCTTAATTGTGGTGCAATGGGGAAATGTTAAAAATAAAATGATGAGATTATAACTAGCGATAAATTAGTAAAAGCATATCTTATGAAAAGGGGCACACACATCCCCTGAAGGCGAAATGGGTTTCAAAATTAAAGCACCTTTTGCAAATTTGCATACAGTTATTTTAGAGCTACCTTAGTACATAACCACTTTTAGCAAAAACAAAACCTTGTCCGTTTCTTAGATAATGGTAGAAGTTCCTCAGCAGACTCAGTTAAATTATATTGCAAGTAGAATTTGACTAATCTTGAAACCCATTTTTCCTTCAGGGGATATGTTGGCAAAAAGGACTTCATTGTAAAAAATCTTTTCAGTATATGCAATATACCAGATTTTTAAAAGAAATTTCAAAATTAAAATTTACACTAAAATTATATTTTTGATTTAACTTTGGCCTTTTAAAGTGCAAATTTAGCCCAAAAATAATATTACCATTTTAAAACTTGATTTTAGGATGAAACTTTAACATTACGTTATGTTAAAGGGTAAAAGGATTTTTTTTAAAATTATTGTAATTTTAAATCTTAATATAAAACTTTAATATTACGCTTTCACCGTATATTTAAAGTAAATAATATATTACGCACCGAGTACGCGAACCTAGTTTTCACGAGAGTGTTTATTTTTTTACGAGGCAGAGTCGAGTGACAAAAGCACTCGAAGTGCACTGAAAATGGTTCGTCTAGAGCTGCGTATACTATTTTATCCAATACATACAGATAATGAGACAATTACCAGCTTTATTTTAAATAGATAAACTCAATAATAACCCCCGCGTGGCTTTTACTTTATTGAGTGGATAATTATTTATTTTACCCACTCAACTGTCACTTGTCAAATTATTTTCTTGTAAATGTCATTAAAATTTTTAATAAAAATATGAATTCCTAAGCTATTTATTGGATAAAACCTTGTATGGCACTCATGGGTAAACCGATATAAAGCATCCTAAATAAAAAAAGGTCATAAAGAAAACAAAAAGAGTATACCACGGAAGGTAAAGCATTCACGCGTATCGTTATTGCCTGTTAAGGTTTACGATAGGGTGGAGCGATTTTTTTTTTGCCCAATCATATACTGTTCTATAGTATAGTATAGTACTATGTACCAAAAGTTGCCTTTATTATAGAACATAACCAGTAATTTTTTCAATTTTTTTGGAAGTCGTTTGATGCCCCACACGGGCCTTGAAATTAATCAAAATTTAAGAAATGTTAAGAATTTGTTGAAAATTGCATTATAGGGTTTTTTACCCAGCGAGGGTTAGGGGTAAATATTTTCGTGAAAATTTGTATATAGGGGTTTTTGAGGTTGCTAAAACTGCATCTTGAAATATTTTTTTCTAAATCCCACGCCTTAGAGGAGGCGGGTGATTTTCTTGAAAATTGGTATATTTGCGTTTTTGAGGTTGCTGAAAGTGAATCTGATAATAAAAATGGTTCAACCCCCAGGGGGGTTATGTTCTACAGAGCGACAACTTAAACTATCTTTTAGCATATATTTGATATTTTGAGCTCTTAAAATGTGGGTAGAGGGGCATGGGGACACATTTTTAAAATGGAAAGGGGGGTCGTGTAATACATTATTTTAAAGCTTATAAAATTCTCTATTTAAACTAACATTTTTAAATTTTTTAAAAATGTTTTTTAAGGTTTTGATTTTTCAATTTTTTGTGCTAAAACATTCGATTTTTTTTTATAAATTTTTATTTATGTCAACTAAAATTAGTTTAAAAGTATAATTAACATTTTTTTATGATGAAATTAGGCATTTTTAAAAAATTATTTGTTTTTGGACCGCACTGTATAATAAAGTCAGCTTTTGGTATATAGTGCTATATGATTGGGCTTTTTCGCTCCACCCTAGTATACGACCTCTTTATTCACCTGCTCGCAAAGAAATTAAAGAGAAAGTTAGTGTTTTCAAATATTTTTTCTGAATAATTTCTTGTTCTTTTATGAGAACATCACATTTATTCTTACCGTTGGTTCAAGGTTTCTCCGCCAGAGCGAAATTGAGGTTCAAGTTATATAAGTCAAGGTGAAGCTTACTGATTTTGTCCCTGGTAGAAATCACTATAAAATACAACTTTGTTTTTCTATAATTTTCAGTGATTTTTAACGTTGAAACAATAGTTATATATGGTACTAGTGGGTAAAGTAAGATATTGCCCATGAAAAAATTAACCTGCTTGGCTGACGCCTCGCAGGTTAATTTTCGAGAGGGCAATATTGGTTTACCCATGAGTGCCATACAAGGTTTTATCCAATATATAGCTTAGGAATTCATATTTTTATTAAAAATTTTAATGACATTTACAAGAAAATAATTTGACAAGTGACAGTTGAGTGGGTAAAATAAATAATTATCCACTCAATAAAGTAAAAGCCACGCGGGGGTTATTATTGAGTTTATCTATTTAAAATAAAGCTAGTAATTGTCTCATTATCTGTATGTATTGGATAAAGTTTATTTATTTATTTATTTTATAATTCTCAGTATTATGTACTAAATCTATATATGAAAAGTTTTTGTTCTATTTTTTTTTAAATACTGGCTTCAACGGATTTTTATTTTTTTCATTGAGCCCATTATAAATCGTTAAATAGTTATTTGCGCTCCTAGTAGAGGTAAGTGATTTTTTCTGTATGAAGTCGTATTTTGTGGACCGAAGCGGAACTGATCTATCACTAAGTGTCTCGATATAGTACTTTCCATTACTGTCGAAGTAACCCCTCTTAATTTTTAAAGGACTTGAGATATCGACTTCTTATTTGAAACTCAGTAATATATATATTTTCAACTACAAATTTCTTAGGCAACAATATTCTCAATGGATTTTTAAACCCATCCTAGTTGCACTATACATTACTATAATAAAAACTAAGCACACTTAAGAATTCCTGATATGTTTTCTATACCAGATATCTAAAATATTTAATATTTTTATAAATATTCGATAAATTAAAATAAACCTATGACTTATGAGTAAGTTACGGCTTAGGCCTTAGTACTACTTATTAAGTAGGTAAGTAGGTATCATAGAAAATTCCATATAGTATATTCAAAATATCTTTTTTTCATCTCGTATCATGGTCATCAACTTGAAGGTATGCGTACACTGAAAAATCAAGAAAAAGTCCACTATTTAGCAAAGTATTTGTGTCTCAAAAAAGGACTATAAAAGCTTTATTTGATATGAGAATTCAAGATTCGTGTAGAGACGTTTTTAAACAGAACAATATTCCTACATTAGCAGCAACTTATGTGTATGAGGTTGTAGTCTTTATGTTACAAAATAATATACAAAAAAATGTAGGTAAAACGCACAACCATTTTACAATATATAAAATATTTTACTATTCCTTAAAACGACTTTTGTTTGATTAACGCAGTCGTCCCTCCGAAGTGACTGATCGATTTCGTGGTTTTTAGCACTCTTCAGAGCCACATATCGGTAGTAACGACAACTACGAAAATCAAATCCTTTCCATATATCTCTATATGGAGTTTAAAAATCGTTGTAAGGAATAGTAAAAACAGCTAGCGACATCTACTGCTAAAAGCAGAGACTGGAGGGACGACTTCGGAGGGACGACTGCGTTAATCAAACAAAAGTCGTTTTAAGGAATAGTAAAATATTTTATATAGATTTTTTAAATTTGTAAATATCAAACAATTTAGTTCATTTTACAATATGTGAAGACCTCTACTACCCAAATCATAGGCTGGCCACATATCGCTGGGTTAAAATTATAAGGTTCTATGTTATATGGGGTTTCTATAGAACGTAGAACCTTATAATTTTAACCCAGCGATATGAAAAAAGTAACTTTTAAAAACGAAGTTAAAAAAATATTTAAATAATATTAAACCCTATAGTATAAGGGAGTTCTTAGATTATAAGGTTTCTTAGATTTAGTAAAATATAATTGACACCATTTCTTTAAAATATATGGTATTTTAAAGATGTACTGTACATTCTTTAACATATTATATTCCTTTTTATGAAATAAAGTAGTATTCTATTCTATTCTATTCTATTCTATTCTATTCTATTCTATTCTATTCTATTCTATTCTATTCTATTCTATTCTATTCTATTCTATTCTATTCTATTCTATTCTATTCTATTCTATTCTATTCTATTCTATTCTATTCTATTCTATTCTATTCTATTCTATTCTATTCTATTCTATTCTATTCTATTCTATTATATTCTATTCTATTCTATTCTATTCTATTCTATTCTATTCTATTCTATTCTATTCTATTCTATTCTATTCTATTCTATTCTATTCTATTCTATTCTATTCTATTCTATTCTATTCTATTCTATTCTATTCTACAGAATTAATAAAAAAGACGTCAAATAAGGATTAAAAATGGTTATTTTGTATGATAGCTCGCCTAATTTTGGTCGTATCACAAAAAAAATATCGAAATCGACCGAAAAAATTCATTTTTGGATTTATAATATTGAGAAACTTCGAGAAAATAATTCTTACTTTTGAACAGAGGCTCCAATTTATAAAAATATTTCAACAAACATCTTTGTAATTTGAGTCACATAAAAAGTGGGGCAATATCTCGCTTATTATAAAAACTATTGATAAGACAAAATATACTGGTTAAGCATATTTCAGTTTCTACACAAATATCTCGTAATTTTTGTGAAAGGACTATTAGTTTTAAAGATATTCAGAGATTTTTCTTTAAGTTTTTTATTGTTTTTTATTATTTTTTTAATGAAACTTAGTTTAACTAGCCACCCCGGTCTGCAAACGATTTTTAGCTCATATAACCCAGGTTTATTTTCATAATTTAATTATTTAGAGGTTTGGCATCTTTTTAAGACCAAATTTTAAAAAATCCGAGAAAAAATCTATCGATGCGTTTTGGAGAAAATCGATTTTAATTTGTTTTAACAAACAAAAATATGATCTATTTAAAAATTATTTTAGATATTCAGATTTTACGTTAAAAAGCGAGAAAAACGTTTTTATAGACGTTTGAGCTAAACTGCTTTTTAAGGGAGCTAGCATACTTTTAAAGGGCATTTTTAGAATATTTATCACTTCATATCTCAGTAACGGTTTAACTTATTAACATGAAATTTTTACTGAACTATAGAACCAATAAATGTACGCATTTAACGTTTTATTAAAATTAGGTTTTTGACCAGGGGCGTAGATAATGGGTGCCTCATAATTTATATGTAAAACTGTAAGTCCGCCCCTGGTTAAATATTTAATTTTTTTATGTCATAAGGAATAAACATTATTGGTTGCATACTACAGTAAAAATTTCAAGTCAAAAAAAGTTAAACCGTTCCTGAGTTATGAAGTAAATTATATTCCAAAAATGCCCCTTAAACGTCTTCTAGCTCCCCTAAGAAGCTATTTAACACAAACGTTCCTAGAAACTTTTTGTCTCACTTTTTGACGTAAAATTTGAATATCCAAAAAAAAAACTTAAACTCAAAAACGCATCGATAGATTTTTTCTCGGATTTTTTAAAATTTGGTCTTAAAAAGATGCCAAACCTCTAAATAATTAAATTATGAAAATAAACTTGGGTTATATGAGCTAAAAATCGTTTGCAGACCGGGGTGGCTAGTTAAACTAAGTTTCATTAAAAAAATAATAAAAAACAATAAAAAACTTAAATTTGGTCTTAAAATGATGCCCAAGCTCTAAATAATTAAAATATAAAAAAAACTTGGATTATATGAAAGTTGAGCTAAAAATCGTTTTCAGACCAGGGTGTAGCAGCAGTATTTATTTTTTTTAACTTGTGTTTCTGTTTAAAAGCGTATCTCCAATACAATTTTTGTTTAAAATGTTAGTAGACATGTTTTCTTAAATTATAATTAATTAAAAGAAATAATTTTTGTCTTACTTATTTTCTAGACTTCAAGGTCAACAATGTCTCTCATCAATATCTAGTTGTCAGTGAAAAGTACCGGTTCGTATTGAAAATGACTTAAGAATGGGACGAGAAAATATTGCGGATGTGAAATCAAAATCGTATAACATGAAAAAAAAAATCTTTATACGACATGTGAAAAGTATGCTTTTGAAACGTGTAATGCCCAGTAACAACTGCAAGCAGACTTTTGCAAAACCCTATGCTATTACTAGGGCAACGGGTATTTTTTTTAACTCAACAACTAAAAAAACAGTTTAAATACAAAAAGTCCAATCTATGACGTTTTAATGTCATTTGTAAAATCTACAAAAAAACAATGTTTACATTTTCGTAATAAATGGTAAAGCTCTAGGAGTTTTTGATGTAGCTGAAACCTAATATACTACACGAATAAATATCTTGAATCTTGAATCTTGAATCTTAAATAATGAGAATAAAATACTTCTAACTTGACGCCGGAATTCCGGGGGGTGGCGAGTCAGTTTAATAGTTATTTTAAATTTGCCGCTAAATACTCCACAAAGTCCGATTTACACTGAAGCATGTGGCTTGTTTTGAATGTCAACATAACCAAAATTTATAATTTTTGTTTACTTAATTGGTTTTTATGATATTTTGATATAAAAAAAGAGAATTAATAAAGCTGTTGCTAAAAACACTTTTGTATTCCTGTAAAAACAAAATTTTCTCATAAAATCGCTTTTGTTCCAATAATTTAGAGGAATAAATCATTGTTTTGTTCTCGTTAATGGCACGTCAACGTTTTACGGTTGTGTAAATTGGGCCTAGTCACTTCGCTTACGACGCATGCGTATCTTGCGTTGCTATGGTAATTTCGAGATTGTTTACAAGCGGGTGTATTGGGGTTTTTGAGGTTGCTGAAAGTGAATCTGATAATAAAAATATTCTAAATCCACCCCCTGGGGTGAGGGGTAGTTTTCGTGAAAATTGGTATATTGGGGTTTTTGAGGTTGTTGAAAGGGAATCTGATTATAACAAAATTCTAACTTCACCCCAAAGGGGCAGAGGGTAGTTTTCGTGAAAATTGATATACTAAGGTTTTTATGGTTGCTGAAAGTGAATCTGATAATGAAAAAATCCATTTTACGCGCGGAGGTGAAAAATGGGAAAGCTCTTTTACTGGGCAGTGTATTTTTTATTATTCACAATAGAAGAAAGATTTAAAAACCACTCAAAAAGTAAAAGAAAATTATACAAAATATTGTGTTACTAATTTTTTCATGACCCCCTCCAGCCCCAAAATATAATAAATTGTTTCTGGACATAACTTTTTTTATTAGAAAGTATTATCGCTCATTCGAGACGGCTGGTTTTCCATGGCCCCTCCTGTCCTCTAAAATTAAAACATATATTTCTGGACATAATTGTACTATTCACTAGAAGAAAGGTTTAAGAATCACTTAAAAGTTTAAAAAAATACACAAAAAATGTATTATAATTTTTTTTCCATGACGGGATGGGGAAGGAGCCCCAAAATGTAAAAAAATATTTACAGCGATATCCATCGAAAATAAACATTATTAATTATTAGTATTCGGCGTAAACTCAGTTATGACTCATCAACGTTGACAATAAATACAGAAACATAGGCTTACGGAATAATTTTGCCGAATTATGAGGGAAATTTTTATAAATCGAAACATATGGTAGGATTGGTGTAGTGGACTACCGCATCGTACTTGACGAGTTTACTAGCGTGAGTTCGATTCTCACCAGCACCGATTTGCCTTTTTCAGTTTTAAAATTAATAATTGAAATTTGGCGAAGGCGTAAGTGAAGCGGACACTCTCTATAAATTGGTTCGAGAGTCAATTAAAGCCGGTGATTCCCTCTACTACTAGCCCACACAAGTCCTGGACTTAGGGGATGCTTAATTAAGTAGAATAGTACGAGGTTAAACAAAATGTAATGTAATGTAATTTGACAACTAATTTTTTACCCACAACAATATCAACTATACATATTAAATACACATACGTATATATATTGGTGTTTTTTAAAGAAAAAAACGACATTCGATTTTTATCTTTTAAGAATACGAAAGTTTTTAATTTTTATTTGTCCATAACTTTTTTCCCACCTTACTCGTTTAAATGGAACCATTAAAAAAATCAAGATAAAAAGAAATAAAAATGTAAATATTTAAAACCTCGCCTCAATGCTAGAGTCGACGCGTCGCCTATGCGAGTACTGGAAATTCGCCGACTACTGTTAATATTATTAATCAATTAATAATTTTATTTTTTTATGAGAAAGTACTCTCGCTCATTCGAGACGGATTTTTTTTGTGAAATATTTGACTAAATAATTAAGTTAATAAGTAAGTGGGACACTGGGCATAATTTAGCTTCGGGGTACAGGTTTAATATATTATTTACAACCAAATGAAATACTTGAAATAACTAACTGTAAAATTATGTAAATTATGAAAGAAATTATTAAGGTAGGGCAGGTGGGCGAGCATCAAGAACTAATACTCTCAATGGAGATTTCTCCCGTTAGATTAGACAGAGACAAAAGTTATACCCAAAAAGGATAGAATACATACATACACTCCCACTTCCACCCAACCAAACAAATTCTGTATTTGTTCTTTGTTGAACAAATACAATATTTACTTGGCCGGCGAACAGTGTAACTATATTAAAGAAATTACTGGCGCCATCTAAATTTTAGTAGAATTATCTTATTCTACAGATTCACATTAGCTATGTTCGTTCGTGCAGCTCACTGCTACACTTTCCGGCCAACCAAATAAATACTGTATTTGTTGTATGAAAAACAAATACAGTATTTATTTGGTTGGCTGGAAAGTGTAGCACAAATGAGATAGAGATAGGGTAGACGTCTTTTGTTTCATAATTCTAGTTGTAGAGATCTCCATTAAGGAATGAAAAAAAATACACTGCCCAGTAAAAGAGCTTTCCCATTTTACACCTCCGCGCGTAAAATGGATTTTTTATTATTAAATTTACTTTTAGCAACCTTAAAAATATACCAATTTTCAAGAAAACTACCCCCCGTCTCTTAGGGGGTGCAGTTAGAACTTTTTTATTATTAGATTCTCTTTCAGCAACCTCAAAAACCCCAATATACCAATTTTCACGAAAAATACCCCCCACCCCTCAGGGGGTGGATTTAGAATTTTTTTATTATCAGATTCACTTTCAGCAACCTCAAAAACCCCAATATACCAGTTTTCACGAAAATTTCCCCCCACCCGTCAGGGGGTGAAATTAGAAAAAAATTATTATCAGATTCATATTCGTCGACCCCAAAAACCCCTATATACCAACTTTGACGAAAATATTGAAAATATTTACCCCCTCACCCCTGTGGGGGTGGAGTTGGAAATTTTTTATTATTAGATGCAACTTCAGCAACCTTCAAAACCCTTATATAGAAATTTTAAAATTTTTGTAAAAAAAAACGTGTTTTTCCCTATTTGCCCCCCTTGCCGCACCCCAATGTTCACCAAAAACAATCCCGAGCGAGAACTTTTGGTAACATACCTGTATTCCAAATTTTAAGTCTCAAGCTTAAAGCGTTCTTAAGTTATCGTGCTTACAAGATTTTCCGGGCAAAACGATCGACCGACCGATCGACCGGCCGATCGACATTTTTTTTTTGGTTGAAATTGATTTATATAGATATAAAACGTCATCAACCGCAAACATACGCAAAAAAAATTTTTGAAATTTTTTTCACGAAATTTTAAAAATTTTCAAAATGGGAAAGCAAAAGCATATAAGGGAACGTTCAAGTATTACGTAACGCAAATAGGACCAAATTCCATACACTTCATACCCCGATCCCCGCGTTATTGAAGGCTGTAGAGATTTTATATTTTGGCTACCCCCCTAACACCCCCCTCCCATTTGGAGGGATAGCCAAAACATGAAATCTCTACAGCCTTTAATAACGCGAGAAATGGGGTATGAAGTGTATGAATTTTGGTAAGATTTGCGTTACGTAATACTTGAACGTTTCCTAAATAAAATGTAGTAAAAAAATACATTCCTGTATAGTTACAAAACAAAATAAAAACAAAAACCAAAAAATTAATCATTAATAAATAAATTTTCAAAAAACATTTTACAACAAAAATATTGTAGTAAGAGCTATTGCAAAAACTAATGATTTTCCCTTTTTATCAGCTTGCTCCCCGATTTTTACGAAAAACAATTCCAGATGAGAATTTGCTGTGTCCCAAGGAATTTTGAAAACATTTTATAGTTGTCATGCCCACAAACATTTCCACACAGGCAAAGAAATGGACACAGATCTTTTTTTTTTGCTGACTTTTGGATATAAATGACCGAGAAACAAAAATTATAAAAGAAGCAATATTTTTGTTTTTTACTTTTTTTTTTTTTTTCATCAGTTAGAAGAAAAGCAAATAAATGTGCACAATTCCTCTCTTGTTTTGTTTCTATAGCCATCTAACGGCAGAGCTTTGTACATTAAATAATAAATATCACAGAAGAAAAGAGAAGATCCGTGAAGAGAAGATTTCTTAATTTGTTTATAAACATAACCTTAACCTCCACTGAATGTTCTTGACATTAGCTACAAAAGAAAGAAACCTGTATTTATAAACAATTTCTTAGTTCAGTAGCCTAGAACACAACCAGTTCTTCTACATTTAATGTTAGATTTCTTTGTAAAGTTCAAGATAAATCAATTTAAAGCAAAAACAAGATACATAATAAAATAAAAATTATACTAAAATAAAGTTAAAATACACTGCCCAGTAAAAGTGCTTTCCCATTTTACACCTCCGCAAGTAAAATAGATTTTTTATTATTAGATTTACTTTTAGCAACCTTAAAAATATACCAATTTTCATGAAAACTACCCCCACCTCTTAGGGGGTGCAGTCTGTACTTTTTTATTATCAGATTCTCTTTGAGCATTCCTAAAAACCCTAATACACCAATTTTCACAAAAGGTACCCCCACCCCTCAGGGGGTGAAATTAGAAAAAAAGTATTGAAAGATTCAGTTTTAGCGACCTCAAAAACCCCAATATATAAATTTTCAAGAAAACTACCCCCTGCCTCTCAGGGGGTGGAGTAAGAATTTTGTTATTATCAAATTTACTTTCGGCAACCTAAAAAACCCCAATATACCTATTTTCACGAAAACTACCCCCCGCCCCTTTGGGGGTGGATTTGGATTTTTTTCATTATCAGATTCACTTTCAGCAACCTCGAGAACCCCAATATACCAATTTTCACGAAAACTACCCCCACCCCTCAGGGGGTAAAATTATAAAAAAAAATATTATCAGATTCATATTCGCCAATCCCAAATACCCCTAAGGAACATTCAAGTATTACGTAAGGCTCCTAGGGAGGGTGGGGGTCATTTTGGAGTGTTACGCCCATGGTAATGGTATAGGAAAATAGCGTTACAGGGGGGGGGGTCCAAAATCAAAATTTGCGTTACGTTGCCCTATATACCAATTTTGACGAAAATATTGAAAATATTTAAAAATATTTACCCCCTTACCCCCTCGGGGGTGGAGTTTAGAATAAACTTAAAAATTGTATTCTGTACCTAAAAGTGGAAACAACAAGGTTTTGTAGGTAAATTTTTAGATTTTTATATCAGTGTAGGTATTAGGTATAAATCATCTTTTAATAACAAAATAGTAAAAACACTTGAACAAATCCTTCACCTTAACCTCTGTTAAATGTTATTAACATTAACAACAAATAGAATGAAGAAATCTGCATTTATAAACAATTTTCAGCTAGTCTAGACACAAACCACATTCTGTTCTTACATAGTACTCGCTTTATTTCTTTATCAAGTTCAAGGAGGCTAGATAAATACTTAGCTAAGGTAAAACACACTAAAGACCAAGAATACTACAAAATTTTTGGGTCTACATCTAGACCAACATTTAAGCTGGAATTTACACCTAGAAGAGTTAATTAAAAAATTAAACTCTGTCCGATACTCTTTGCGAGTTCTTAAACCGTATGTTAACTTTGAAACTATAAAAACAGTTTACTTCTCAGATTTTCAGTCTATTTTAAAATATGACATTATTTTTTGGGGTCAGAATACGAACGTAGATGACGATGAAATTTTCATTTTGACGTATTCTGGCGTTTGTCCTACTTTTTCAGCTATTAGCCTTTTTCTTCTCCTAATGCATCATTTGAGTCTCCAAGAATATTTTATAGGATTTTTTCTATTTTGCGACTTATATAAGCTCATAATCACACGTATTTTGCGTGTTTTTATAGGCCCATAAGGGGTGTCTACTTTTGGGTTGGCAAATGTTAACGTCTCTTTAAAGTTTAATTTTTTACAAAATTTTGTGTTTAGGTTAATTTTTACCGTGTTAATATTGTGGCTTGGTTACTTGACTATGAAATATATCAAAATATCATTTGTTCTTAGAATTTTAAACATGGCGAAAAGTGTAATGCCAACGCGAAACAAAAATCCCTAAATCAGTAATCAATTTAAATGTAAGATTTTTTTTTTAATTTTAGAGCAAAATAGAAAAAATTGTATAAAGCACTCGTTTCATAAAACGTTTTTAGCACACTAGTACTTTAGAAAACTCGCCGCAAGCGGCTCGTTTTCTAAACTTGTACTCGTGCACTAGAAACGTATGTTATGAAACTAGTACTTTAATATAATATTATAGAACATTTTAAAGATTTTTTGTTGGGAAGTTTTACTGGTTAATTAATACTGGATAATTTTTACCTTTACTAAGCTATATTTTTTTTCCCCGACGACATTTATGTCGCCATAACATGTAAAAATATCCTATGCTTAAGATTCTTATACGGTTTACTTTTTCATACTGCACTTTACTTACCTGTTCCGGATTCCTTTAGTGAATGCGCGTTCAAAGATTCCTGGTGAGGATCCAAAACAAACTCAAGTTGCCCACCTGACTGTGCAGATGGCACCATCTGCAGAACCATTCCTGGGTACAAAAAGTCCATGTTCAAGTGCGTGTTTCGGCGGGAAAATACATAGTTAAATGAGTCGACTATACTTCTGAAAAATAAAGAAGGGTGTAAAATATCATTTTACATCCTTGTTTAAAATATTCTCTTTTAAAAGTAGATAGTTTCTTCTTGGATGAAAAATATGTTTACTGTTTAAACCAACAATAAACAATATTTGTTTCATACACTCAGAAAATGTCATAATTTTAATACTAAATTTTATTTGTAAATACATATTTGTTACTACAATCCGTGTATTATATAGTGCGGTCCAAAAGTCACCCCCCTCCTCTTAACTTTTGAACCAGTTGAGATATCGACTTCAAATTTATAACTCTTAAATAAGACAACTTAGACTATCTTTTAGCATATATTTGATATTTTCAGCTCTTAAAATGTGGGCAGGGGGGCATGGAGGGACATTTTTTTAAATGGAAAGGGGGGTCGTGTGATACATCATTTTAAAGCTTATTAAATTCTCTATTTAAACTAACATTTTTAATTTTTTTAAAATTGTTTTTTAGGGTTTTGATTTTTCAATTTTTTTTTTCTAAAACTTTCGATTTTTTAATTTTTTTTATAAATTTTTATTTATGTCAACTAAAATTAGTTTAAAAGTATAATCAACATTTTTTAATGATGAAATTAAGCATTTTTAAAAAATTATTTGTTTTTTTTAGAGGAATTTTGACATTAATACCCATTTTCAACCCCATTTTAAACCCAAAAAAAAATTTAATTTAAAAATATGGAGTTAAATGGAGAATTTTATAAGCTTTAAAATGATGTATTACACGACCCCCCTTTCCATTTAAAAAAATGTACCCCCATGCCCCCCTGCCCACATTTTAAGAGCTAAAAGTATTAAATATATGCTAAAAGATAGTTTAAGTTGTCTTATTTAAAAGTTCCAAATTTGAAGTCGATATCTCAACTGGTTCAAAAGTTAAGAGGGGGGGGGGTGACTTTTGGACCGCTCTGTATACAATATTTTGTCATACTACCACATTACAACGTGCTATCACACTTATAGTATGGTATACTTTGAGTTGTTTTTAAGTTGTATTACTGATCTAGTTTAAAGTATGTTACAGTATTCAGTAAAATTAACAATCGGTTAATAATACCAAAATTTTAATTTGTAATAAAAGGATTGCAACCACACACATTTACACACTGACAAAATAATTGATCCTTTTTATACTTTCCTCTGTATTATTACCAATCAAATATTTGGTATTATGTACCGATTGTTATTTTAATATATACTATAACATACTTTAAACTAGATCAATAACACAATAACTACAACTTAAAGTATACCAAACTATAACTGTAATATAATTTACTAAATGTTACAGTATTAATAAACAGATGTTGCGTGTGGATCCATATGTACCAGTACGCTCTCTATTTAGTATGACAACATATTGTATACAATACACACATTGCAGTATTTAATACAACAAGTAAAGTATTAAATACCAATGGTGGCGATATAAATAAAAGATATGTATTAACAAATAACATTCAGTATTAAAAATACAACGAAAGTGTATTTACAGTAAAAGCTGTAGAGCAAGGCAATTTATTGTGGTGGTAAACCATGATTTTGCCAACTTTTCGTATGAAGAATTAACATTTTTCCTCAGAAAAACAATTGATGAACAAAAAAAGCTCAGTTTAATTTGTTTGCCAATTTTTGACTGGGTGTAATTTCTATTAGGAAATTCGTAAAAATATTGTTTCTGGTAAAAACACTTAGATATACCGGGTGTTTTTTTTTAACCTGAAACTTTTAAGTATCTCGAATACTATGTATTTTAGAAAAAAGAATGTCGAACAAGATTTGTTTATTTTAATGGTGGTAACAAAATGGCGTATTTATTTTTTACGGATATTTACGTTTTCAAGGTCATTTCAAGGTCAACTTTGTAGTACAAAGTACAAACATATATTTTTTTACTGTTATTTAATTTCCCTCAAAAAAATAAAAATCTATAAAGAACTTTCACTTTCGGGTTTAGACCGTGTTAATGGATTTTCACTTTCCGACGTTTCGTCTCTTACTACTAGAGACATCTTCAGGGATTAATCTGAAACTAAGTTTCGAATCAACTTGTGTCACTATTTATGACGAGTTGTGGTTATTCACCCGTGACGAGGTTTTTCCTATCAAAGACTTCCATATTGCAGGTAAGTGGTAACCAGTTTCCCGATTGATATTGTTAGGATGCTTGATGATTTCTATCGATTCCCGTATCTTCCTTGGCATTTTTCTGTTTTCTGTTAATATTTGTTTTGTTTCAGACAAATTGATTTTATGACCTGTTTCATGTACATGTTCGGCTACTGCCGATAAGGAAATTTGTTTCTTTCTTATATTGCGCTCATGCTCTTGAAGTCTTGTAGAAATTTTTCTCTTAGTTTCACCTATGTAAACCGTACCACAGGAGCAGGGTATTTTATATACGCCTTCTGAACTCAGGGGTATTTTGTCTTTTGTTGAAGTCGAACATTGACCTAATTTTTGGTTGGACCGAAATATAGGCTTAATATTTGACTTCTTCAAAAGTTTACCTATTTTATCCGTGATACCGCTTACATAGGGAAGTATAACTTGTGTCTGTCTGTCATTGTCACTATTGTCCTGTTGTTTGGGTCTGGGATTTCTGTATTTGTATATGGTCTTATTAATGTCTTTTTTGGTATAACCGTTCATGGTCAAGGCTTTGGTTAGTTTAAGGAGTTCTGTGTCTAGGGAATTCTTGTCTGAAATCATGAAAGCCTTATGAACAAGTGAATTAACTACCGAGCGTTTTTGAGAGGGATTAACACGGTCTAAACCCGAAAGTGAAAGTTCTTTATATCTTAATGGCCGTGAAAGCTTAAAATCTAAAATAAAAATCTTTTGTAAAAAACTTTTTTTGATCGGACTTTCTGTTGCAGAGATAACAGCCACACAAAATTAAAAAAGTTGCATCTCCGACGGACTTGACTAGTCAATTCCTATGTATTTTGAGCCGCTGAATCCGAATCTGAGGTCGAAATTTAAAAGTTAGCTCTCATTTTTACCATGACCTCAAAAAACATATCATATCATTGCGAAAAGTATGTTTTTTGAGGTTATGTTGAAAATGGGAGCTAACTTTCAAATTCCGACCTCAGATTCGGATTCAGCGGCTCAAAATACAGAGGGATTGACTAGTCAAGTTCGTCGAAGATGCAAATTTTTTAATTTCGTGTGGCTGTTAAAAAGTTAAAAATAATAATGTAGTGTAGTGTAGTGTGTAGATATAAAATTAACAGCATTGAAGTCCGTTCAATCTACTGATAAAAAAGATACTTTAGGTTTCTTTGGATATGACCATTTGGAGATTTTAATTTTTATCTCTATTCTAAAACTAAGTACCCCAACTTACCCAACTAAAAAATATTTTTTTTCTCTCAAGAATAATAGTGCGCTATTATTATTGATTTTTTTGCATCTCCATGGAGATGGAAAAAAATCTAAGGAAATGGCAAACCTGCAAACGTTCTTTTAGCTTTTTCCGGATACACCAAGTTTCTCTTCTAGTTATAAATGTGATAATAGTTATTTATGGTACTAGTGGGTAAAGTAAGATATTGCCCATGCGAAAATTAGCAGGTTAATTTTCGAGAGGGCAATATCGGTTTACCCATGAGTGCCATACAAGGTTTTATCCAATAAATAGCTTAGGAATTCATATTTTTGTTAAAAATTTTAATGACATTTACAAGAAAATAATTTGACAAGTGACAGTTGAGTGGGTAAAATAAATAATTATCCACTCAATAAAGTAAAAGCCACGCGAGGGTTATTATTGAGTTTATCTATTTAAAATAAAGCTGGTAATTGTCTTATTATCTGTATGTATTGGATAAAATATATTTTTAAGGTTATTTATCATGACATATTTTTACAGTGCCGCATGCAAAAATAGACTTGTTTGTTATACCTCGCATATTTTTGAATCTTTTTTTATTCCACCTTTGAGCTCATGAGATTAATCATATTCTTCCTCCATTATATTATTACCAATAGAAGTTTTAAATAAATGAAATGTCACAAAAAATGGGTTCCAGTAACATGTACCCTATACATTGTAGGTACATTGTTCAACCTTTTCTTTGAAAATGTGCTCACATGTAATTTGTCACATCTAATGCCAAAACATAGCTACCAACTAACAAAAAACAATTTTTAACAGATTTTTATGTCTCCACTCTTATTCTTGACAGAAAACGTCAAATTAAGGCTCTCTAATCTTGCATACCTGAAACTAGCAGGAACGGCATCGGCAAAACTAAACCCTTCCCTAAATTCCTGAGTACTATCCTTAGTCAAAGTAACACCGTCAATAATATCAAATTCTGGATGACTATCCAAACTTTGCAATTTATTTATAGTTCCCATGGCCAAACAAGTGCCTATCGACCCTCCACTTTGCGAAATTAGACATTGCCGAAACGTTTCGGCCATATTGGGGGATTGAACCATCGTGCCAGACGCATTTAACACAAACAGAAGAAAAACACACGACAATCGAAACATTTTTGCAAAAATAAAAGAGCAAAATCTGCACAATTCGTTATATATAACATAAAAAAGTCATGTCTGAGTGAGTTTGTACTTGGCTAGTGAAAGTGCCTTTGTCTTTTGTTTTCTTGTGGGTAATTTGTAAATTATAGATGTCCAGGAGAAAAATGACCAAATTTTTTGTTTTGGAAAATATTTTTGTTTTATTTAATGCACTAGATAGGTAGGTTTGTTAAAGTAGGTAGGCAGGGAGTGGTTAGAAGTGTGTAGTGTGTAAACTACATACATTTTTTTTCCTGAAATTGATCCATTATAAGAAACAATTTAATAAAGTAATATTTCTTGAAAAAGTTACCTTAATCGGAATTTCCTTTCAGCTTTTTTCGATTTTTTTAAAAGTTTTACCCCCATAACTTTTTTGTTTTTGGAGGAATTACTTTCAAAAACAATAGGGATCTTCCCCTAATTGAACTTTATTCTTCCTGAAAATTTTAAGTCGATCAGATTATTTGTTCTTGAGTTATCGTGTCTACAAAAATTGTGACATCAGACGGACAGATGTACAGACTGAGAGACGGACACAAAAAAAACCAATTAATCGCTATTTCCTTTGAGTTTTTTTGATTTGTTTAAAAGTTTAACCCACCATAACTGTACAATCAAACTAATTTAAAGTCCTAACATTTTAAGAATGCGAATTCGGTCCGTATCAAGTAGTTCCCTATATCGGCTGGAGTGTGGATTCGACCAGTGACATACTAATATTTATGAAAATCACTTGTATCCAATCCAATCCAATTCCAGTATGGCTTTTCCCTTTGGGTAGTTGGCCAGCTCGATCTAGTATAATTTTCAGCCTACGCAAAACCGTCTCACTCTGTAGTGATGTTTGCGCAGACGCCAATTTATAAAAAAATAATAATCTCTTTGAAATTCTTAAAAAAATATCCACGTGTACAACGAAATACATTGAAATTAAATCACATATTAATAATCACGACTCACTTAAAAATTTACAATTAAACGAACACTTTCACGACATTACATAAAATAAAAATAATCAAGTCCTGTGCATATCAATGATTGCGATGCTGATGCTGGAATATATCCGCCGAAGCAGTCACATCCGTCTCTTACAAAGATCACGCTGCGACTGAAAATCACTTGTAAATCACAGAAAAAATATATGAAATGACAAAACACGGCGCCTATGAGATGTTGACTGTACACATTTTAAGTTACGACGTGCCGTTCGCTGATATTCTTGTTGAATTCATTTAGAGTGAGCGCAATTTCATATGAACGTACGGTGTATCTTACTCCAACCAACGTTTAAGCGCTCGCTTCGTGATACGCCGTAGTAATAAAAGAGATAGATAATATTAAGTTTGTCCGAGATAATTCCTACCATTCGCATTCTTAAAAAGACAGCACTATAAAAACTTACGCCCAAATAAAATAAAAAGCAAAACAAAAACAGTGTGCACATAAATATGTTTTTTCCTTTTTTTAAGATAAGCGAAGAAATTCCAATATTCGGTGTCGTTCCTAGGTTATTAAATATAAAATAAAAATTAATCCACTTATTAAAATATAATATATTTGCCTTTTAAAGTCCAAACCAATCTTTAACTAACTGTTTATTTTTTCAATATTACTTTCCTTGTCAGTAAAAAAAAAATAAAAAGAAAATATTGCTTTCTAATGTTTTATATAGAAAAAATATGATTTCCGTAAAAAAATCTGTCTATCTTTCTGAACGGGAAATTTGTGACTACGATAACTCGATTAACTCGACTAGGATAAACCTTTGCTAGGTTTTCGAACAAAACAGAGTATCAAGAACTTTCACTTTCGGGTTTAGACCGTGTTAATGGATTTTCACTTTCCGACGTTTCGTCTCTTACTACTAGAGACATCTTCAGGGATTAATCTGAAACTAAGTTTCGAATCAACTTGTGTCACTATTTATGACGAGTTGTGATTATTCACCCGTGACGAGGTTTTTCCTATCAAAGACTTCCATATTGCAATATGGAAGTCTTTGATAGGAAAAACCTCGTCACGGGTGAATAACCACAACTCGTCATAAATAGTGACACAAGTTGATTCCAAACTTAGTTTCAGATTAATCCCTGAAGATGTCTCTAGTAGTAAGAGACGAAACGTCGGAAAGTGAAAATCCATTAACACGGTCTAAACCCGAAAGTGAAAGTTCTTTATATCTTAATGGCCGTGAAAGCTTAAAATCTAAAAAACAGAGTATTATTTAAAAAAAGTCCAAACCAAGTTATCATACTAGATTTTGCAAAAAAAAATTACCAATCTTAAATAACACAGGTTTACAAAAAAAAAGTCAGGGTTATTTGACCGGACTATGGTATTCCTAGGTATTTTGGCGCCCTGAATCAGATCCCGGGGTCAGTTTTGCCCCATCATGTCAGGAAAACGAGATTTCAAGGTCATTTGAGGTCAAAATGGTGATTTTTTGGAAACGGCCCCGCTCACTTGAGGCTATGCTAAGTATCTAGTAAAATAAATGAATACGGTTCTTTTTCTTATGGACAATATTATAATTATTATTGTCTGATGATTGTCTGAAGAGGAAGGAAATGGTAAAATTGGAAGAAATTTCAAGCACAATGCGTATTTTTTTTTGAATTGATGATAATCTCAAATTTGCACATTGTTTAATTACTTTTTTTAAAGACAATAAGATTTTAAAATTAAGTCTATTGGTGTGAAAAAAACTGTATATAAAAAATTATGCGTGTCATCGAGTGCGGTATTTTAGACAAATATAGTATATTACAAAATGATCAAAATTTGCGTTACGTAATATTTGAATGCTCCCTATGCTGCCATATAAGGCAATAAAACTGTACTGTTTTACATTTCATAAGGAAAAGACCGTGTATTTTGATGTTTTTATAAAGGTAACTAAATCACAAGTTAAGTAATTATTATAAAATCTAGATATTAATAAAACATCTCAAGTTATATTGTTTTTTATTTTTGACATGAAAAGCAGAAATATTTGGATTAAAAACATAAAAATTATCAAAAAAGGCGAAAAATGGCATACAGAACGAGGTGAGTAAAATTCGTAGAATTTACAACGTGAATGTCTATGTAAAAACCTACATACATAAATATCAAACTAGGGTGATATAAAAATATCAAACTAGTGTGATATGAGAAGTTTTCTAAAGAACAAAATAGTGTTCTAAATGTCATTTTCAAAGGGGGTCGTAGGAAAAAAATATTACGCAACGAGTTCACAAACTCAGTTTTCAGTGTACGGAAGTGAATATTTTAGGGGTATGTTACTTAAACGTAACATTGGGCAATAAATCATGAAATTTATAAAAATATTGCTGAAAAAACAAGGCTTTCTACGTAATCTTAGAAGTAATAATTTAATAAATAGCTTAAATTATAATTATAAAACTATTTTTTAATAAATATAAAAACATTAACAACATTAACAACATTAACAACAATTAATATGTATCCATACTAAAAAATATTTTAAAAATTCTTGTCTTTATTGCCCAATTCATCTTTAAAGTAACATACCTTATTTGCACAATAATTTTTGTTCAGGATATACATATTCAGGATCATATTATTTTCTTAAGTTAATCTTTAATAATGACTTTTTGATAATTGTAAAAACCTTTCAAAAATAATTTTAAACATCAACATTTTTAAACTAGTCAAAGCGTAGACAACCTTACATTAAAATACAATTAAAAAAAAAATATATTAGACTTTGGGCATCAAAAATTGTATTAAAACTATAGGTAGATGCATAATTAGGGATATAAAAAACAATATAAAACCCAAAACCCAATACATTTGACTTAATTAAATCCAATCGGTTATGTTACCTAAACATAAAAAAACTCCGCTCGTAGGAAAAATATTGTTCCTAACGCATGCGTAAAGAGGCTTTTCCGCACTTGTTAGGAAAATAGCTATTTCGTACGACCTAGTGTACACGAATAAAGAAAAATGCATGTTCACTATATATTCTCGTTAGGATATTTTTCTATCGCACGAGTCCATAGTGCATATTGGAATGAAATGACAACTATGCACACTCATTTATCCAAACGAGTACACATAGCTTTGATTTTGACAAAAGTGGTTTGACGTTTATAAAAGTTTGAAATGTCAAAATTAAACACAGGTAATTCTTTAAAATGTACATTTTTAAAGAGTCTGGACTGTAGATCAAACTAAAAATGTTGTTCGCAACTCGTATGCGACAAGTCCTTACTCGTTACGAAAACAACTAATTTACTAGGCAACTGCCGGGTAAAAAAGCGCTCGAGTATGTGATAATGAAAACCAAACTTTACGTTTCTAGAGACAATTATTCCGAATTTGGGCAATGAGTGCAATAAAAATACTGGAATGTCATTATTTAAATTCTAATTTTTTTTTCTACACTGCCGCACATTAATTCCGGACACCTAAAAAATTGACATTTTTTAAATTCAGATATTTCGAAAACTAATTAATGGATTTGACTGATTCCTTTTTTGTTTTAAAGCTTAAACTTTCTCTACTTTTGTTTGTTTTAAGAATGATTTTTTTTTTTCGTTTTAACAGCAAAAAATAATGTACAACTATGTTTTTTACCCCATCTTCTAGGTCTTGCATGGTACGCCACTGCAACTGTTTATCAAATTATTAAAGTCTTTCTTATTGCCGTTGTTTTAATGAATATTTTCTTTTTTATTTTTTTACATATTTACTTCTGGTTTAGGAGATATCAGGACGGAGTGACCCTATTTTTTCTTCTACTCAGGTTTTTTAAACCCAATTTATGTTTTTGATAAATTTGATTAGAAGAAAAACGTAACTCGGTTAAGCTTCAAATTTAAAGCACAGCATCAATCAAATTCATGTAGTACGTTTTGAGTTAACTGAAAAAATTACAACTTTCAGGAAAATCCTGATATCTCCTAAACCAGAAGTAAAAATGTAAAAAATAAAAAAGAAAATATTCATTAAAACTGCGGCAATAAGAAAGACTTTAATAATTTGATAAACAGTTGAGGTGGCGTACCATGCAAGTCCTAGAAGATGGGGTAAAAAACATAGTTGTACATTATTTGTTGCTGTTAATACGAAAAAAAAATTTTTGGAATTCTTAAAACAAACAAAAGTAGATAATGTTTAAGCTCTAAAACAAAAAAAGAATCAGTCAAATCCATTAATTAGTTTTCGAAATATTTAAATTTAAAAAATGTCAATTTTTTAGGTGTCCAGAATTTAATGTGCGGCAGTGTAGTTCCATAACCCACAAATAATAATTATTATTATAATAATTAAATAATGTAAATAAAAAACATTCATTAAACAGACTTTATTGTTTAAAATAAACATAAAACAAATAATAATAAAAACAAATATATTACATTAATTAGTTTCATTTTCCTTATAAATAAATAACTATCTAGTTATTGCATTAAAATAAATAAATAAATAAACGAATAAATAAAAATTAACAACTATTATAAAACATTATTATTTCCAGTACTCGCATAGGCGCCGCGTCGACTCTAGCGTTGACTCGAGGTTTTAAATATTTACATTTTTATTTCTTTTTATCTTGATTTTTTTTTAATGATTATATTTAAACGAGTATGGTGGGAAAAAAGTTATCGATAAATAAAAATTAAAAACTTTCGTATTCTTAAAAGATAAAAATCGGTTTTTTCTTTGAAAAACACCGATATATATATACAGAGCGGTCCAAAAGTCACCCCCCCTCTTAACTTTTGAACCAGTTGAGATATCGACTTCAAATTTGGAACTTGTAAATAAGACAACTTAAACTATCTTTTAGGATATATTTAATACTTTCAGCTCTTAAAATGTGGGCTGGGGGGCATGGGGGCACATTTTTTAAATT
Organism: Brachypterus glaber; assembly: GCA_958510825.1. Taxonomy (NCBI): domain Eukaryota; kingdom Metazoa; phylum Arthropoda; class Insecta; order Coleoptera; family Kateretidae; genus Brachypterus; species Brachypterus glaber. The sequence goes on along the minus strand of OY294044.1, from coordinate 111,768,030 downwards.
TTAAAAAAGTCCCCCCATGCCCCCCCGCCCACATTTTAAGAGCTGAAAATATCAAATATATGCTAAAAGATAGTTCAAGTTGTCTTATTTAAGAGTTCTAAATTTGAAGTCGATATCTCAACTGGTTCAAAAGTTAAAAGGGGGGGAGGGGGTGACTTTTGGACCGCACTGTAAAGTTAATATGTATAGTTAATATTGTTGTGGGTAACAAATTAGTCGTCAAATGTTTCGATTTATAAAAATTTCCCTCATAATTCGGCAAAATTATTCCGTAAGCCTATATTTCTGTGTTTATTTTCAACGTTGATGAGTCATAACTGAGTTTACGCCTACTACTGGTAATAATATATGGCGATTTTTGTCACCTTAAGGTTGCCACCTTTTAACCATGGATATTGGGATATTTTAAATTATTGAAATACTTAAAAATTAATTGAGTAAAATATATAAAATAATCGGATTAGGGATATTAAGGGCATTTTATAAAACAACTGACCATTTTTATTAAATATTAATAATTTTTCTTTTCTAACCCTAAACGTATAAAATATATACATATTGCATTTATTTTTATTAATTTAATTTTTATTTTCAGAATAGTACAGGAAAAAATATTTTAAATGGGCATGTCCAGAACTAACAATTAATCACGATCAATAAAAAAAATAAACATGAGCCTTTTTTACACAAAAAATAGTCCTTTTATGTAAATTGGGCCTATTTTACATAAAAATGGATCATAAAAAAATTATAAAAATGCCTTTTTGGCCCTTAAGTGTGACGATGCGTCATTTTACACAAAAATTAATTTTTTTATAAAGATAGGACCTTAAAAAAAAAAGAACAAAAAATAATGAAATATATCTTTTATACAATGGACCTTTTTACACAAAAATGGGCCCATTTACATACAAGTAGACCTTTTAATCTTAAAAAATCGCCCCATTACATCGTAATCAAATGTTTACAAAAAGACTAGATTTGTATGAAATGGATAAAATATGACAAGAATGAGTGAAAAAGAAAACTATAGAAACTAACATATATACAGTACGTGCATTAAGTCTGGAATCACCCGAATAACTTTTTAGTTACAAGTAAAATACAAAAATCCTCGATTTATATTTTTAATTCTGCAAATTTTGGTCTAAAAAAAGTTATCAAAATTGGCACCCCCTTTCACCCTCACCCCCCAACTTTTTTTTTCAAATAGCAACCTACCCCTTGTGATACATCATTGGAAAGGTAATTTAATAAGCTTTCCAACAGTGTATGATAAAGCCTAATTTGTTAAAGGGTCTATGAAAAAACGCATGTTTTATTTAAACATTGTTTGTGTGAAATATTACGCATAATATGGTAATTGTTGCCCTATTTCCTACTTGGCACCTTCCTGAAAATCTAAATAAGGTTGTTTTAAACTTATTGTAATATTTTATACACTGTTGAAAAATGCAATTTTTTTTCTTTTTATTGACCAATTTTATGTTTACTATTTAATCGATTTTAATCCCGTTTTTTTACTGTCCACTGTCAAAGAGCTGAAGGACATCAATTTGAACATTTATAGTGAACTAAAGTTATACTTTACATGTCTTTATAATAAACTAAATTGTGCATTTTATCATTAGCCCTTTACCAAATTAGGCTTTATTATACACCGTTGGAAAGCTTATTAAATTACCTTTCCAACAAAGTGTCACAAGGGGTAGGTTGCTATTTGAAAAAAAAAAGTAGGGGGGTGAGGGTGCAAGGGGGTGCAAATTTTAATAACTTTTATTACACCATAATTTGCAAAATTAAAAATAAAAATCGACCTATCCGAGGGTTTTTGTGTTTTACTTGTAACTAAAAAGTTAATCGGGTGATTCCAGACTTAATGCATGCACTGTATTATAAAAACATAATAATATAATGGAAGATAATAGAATCTTAGAATAAGAGGGAGAGACGAAAATATACTTTTTTCACTACCAGCCTAAAAGCACATCTTTATTACTGTTCTTTTCATTGGTAGAAATATTATTTCTCTACCTATGACGTCAGAGGTTCTAAAAATAATGAAATTGCACCATGGTTAATAATGAATTTTTATTCAGCTGTTTTGGCATCTGACGTTTCACTTAATTATTAAATCACATTGCTATTTACAAGTGTCTTTAGGCACCAAATTTATTTATTGCATGATAAATTAAAAAATATTAACTAAATTAGCACCTATAAAAAATGTTTTACAAAAAAACACTTCAAAAAGTGAATATCATTTTATTTTATTATTTATTTATTTGTTTATAGTCATTCTGGGACCTCGAAGGTGTTTTATACCATAATAGACTGGTTACATTACAAAAAATTTTAGTGCTACATACTATTTCATTCCATTCCAATATTTTAAAAAATATGTTCCTCTGTTCTATGTTTTATACCGTTCATTCCATGCACTTTCTTCACATTGTGTGAATACATATATACAAAAAGTCCATCATATTCAACCATAGATTATACAACCCATATATTACCGTAAGGATCATAGATTACTAGAGGTACAACACCCATATATTGATTTTTGAGGCAACAGATTCTCCCTCACAGTTTTCGCCTGCCCTTATTTCTGGGGGAGTACCAGAATCATCACTTTGCATTTCACTTTCCATTTTTATATATTTTATTACACTTAACACGGAAACACTTTCTAACTTAATAATTTTAGCAGATCACCAGAAAATTTCTGCCAGAAATGTCAAGTTATTCATTTGTTTTTGAATGGCCGCGAACGGCCAGCGTGATATTTTAAATTTATAAGCTTTTTCATTAAATTTTAGTAAAATAAATAAATAGCTAATTAATTGTACTGGTAGTGAAAAAAATACTATATTTTCCACGTGAGTGAAGATTTAACATTTTAGACCGCGTCTTGCGGGCTTCGCGCTGGCGCGCTCATCCCGCAATTTGACGCAGGTCAAAAATGTTAAACTTCTCTCACTTGGTAAATAATATACTATTATTCTTAATTAAGTTTTATAAACATTTGAGAACTTTTATAATTCATAGTTTTTTATGTTTTAAATCTTTATTCTTGAAGATGAAAAATACTTAAATAATATTTAACAACTTTACTAAAGATTTTGTCAGAAAAAATGATCCAAACCCACTATTTTCTTTACCTGTACTATTCTCCATACTAAAAAACTTGGTGCTAGAAAATTAAACGCGCTTAACGTATTACTAATTCCTGCCGAAAGTACATATTACTCGTTTCACGGATGAAAAGCAACTGTAAAATACTTGTTGTATTATTAGTTAGTAGTTAGGGATTTTTTTTTTTAATTTAAATACTGACTCGCGCAAATATGTCACTTCAGATACGTCACGCCAGATAGAAAGAAATTAAAATTTTTCCGAATATTACGATAAAGTTTAAAACCAAACCAAATACATCAGGTGCATGAAGATTGTAGAAAAAATAGTATATGCAATTTGTTTGCGAATTATCTTTATAGAACTCGCTCACCGCAGTAATGAGAAGAATCTAGCACATGCGCACTGGTTTGCTTATTTTTGTTTTGACGGATGTTAAAAGTGGCTTCCGTTTAGGCAGTTGTAGTTCTATGAAATAGTTTAATTTGAGTGGGGTTACGGCGCTCATCAGGTCCACAAAAATGAACTATATTTTGCACTGATTTTTGGTTTTATTACTAAGACTTACTGTCTTGAATATAATTAGGTGCGGAAAATCCAGTTTTTTTGTTAGAATATATAGCAAAAGATTGTTAAAATACTCACGAATTTCTGTTTGATTTTTTTAATGGGGGCTTTGGTTTACGTTAATAATGGTTAGGTTTGGAAGTTTGCTGGTTTGGTGTTTTTTTTTTAATGGGAGGCATTTTTCAGATACGATATTTCAGAATTTAGAAGGCGATATATTTTAAGAATCAAATGTTTATTAATAAATATTCTGCAATTTTTTTTACGAAAATACTATTAAAGCGAGTACTTTTAGCCAATTAAAAAAAAAACTGTTAACTCGCAAAGAAAAAAGTAGATATTTTTGTAAAATTCTACAAAAGAATGTTACATAACCTTAAAATAATTTTTGGCATACGTCAAAACAAAAATAAGAAAATCAGTGCGCATGCGCTGGATTCTTCTCATTACTGCGGTGAGAGAATCGTATCTTTATAGAACTGGCATGATTTTACAAAATGTAAAATGCAGCGAATCGCTGTCAGCGATATCCATAGAAAACAAAGGCACAAAAATTTTTAATTACATTAATCAATGATTTATTCTATTTTTTTCATGAGAAAGTACTCTCGCTCGTTCGAGATGGCTGGTGTCATTTTTTTGCAGTAAAAAAATCACATTTAAAATGTATGCTTTACACAGAAAAAAAGGTTATCTTGGCAGAAGATAATAATTTATCTTGGATTTATATTATCTTAAATCGAGGTAAAAATCTTCTTTTAAGATCATGTATCCTCGGTTTAAGATTATCTGTGACTTTGGTTTCCTTTAATTATTCTCTTGGTAGAAAAATCCTTGTGTCAAGGATTTTTTCCTTAAATGCATCTCATTTAAAATAGTAACAGAGAATCAAGAGTTATTGTCTTGACTCAAAGCCCCTGTTGTCTTAAGGTAAAGAGTTTGCCGGCTGGCTGGCAGAAAATTTGCGCAGTAGTTCAAGATATGCGCGGAAGAGAAGTTAGGTTTGTTTTTTTTTTGCCGTTAGTTGTCTTTAAAGGTGTATCATTGTTTTCATCTGCTTTAAAATGGACGAATTTGTATCTGTTGCCCTCAAACGATGGGAATTTTCAAATTTACTTAAAAAATTAGTAGCATTAAATAATTTATACCTATAAGCGCCATTTTGCAATAATATTATACATGTGTGGGAAATGTTTTCAAAATATTTACCATTCTATTAACCTTGGAACCTGACTGTGGGTCAATATGATCTTGAATCAAGAGCATTATAATCTTAAGTCAAGATTATGGTGCAAGATAATATGATCTAGGATAAAGATAATATGATCTTAAATCAAGATAATTACATACTTGGTTTAAGATAATATGATCCTTAATAAATGGTTTAAGTGGCTTTGATTTAAGGAAATGTCCTTAAATCTAGAACCTCAAATGCCAAGATCACGGCGGACTTGATCCAAGACAGTCATGGCGTTGAACATATCGAAAGCCATGGCGGCCTTGGTTCAAGATCGTTTTGCTTTGATTCAAGATATCCTTTTTTTTCTGTGTACTTCAACTAGTTTTAACTGGAGGTAAAAAAGCTCTTTTATTCTCTATACAATCTTAGCATGCTCTGGAATCTGCGCACTATACGCAAACTGTTGATTAAACGACCTATCGTAGTGGCCATGTTCCTCGTAATGAGGATGAGCCACGACCTCATAAGTTGACGTGTGCTTATGTTCTAGAAGCTTTTTCAAAGCTATTATGACGGAAATAGTGAAAGCTATTTTCGCAACTAGTAAAGCTTTTACGGCAATTATGGCAATCGTCTTTACGGCGATTGCACCGAGGATGGCAGCTTTCATCAGCAACATCATCATCATGTTGCCGGTGTTGCCTCCGCCTCCTTTGTTTTTCTTCTTTCTTCCTGAAAATAGTAAAAGTTAAAGCATTTGCAGTTTTGGATGCAGTAAAAACAAATATGTAAAAAACAAGCCGTGACTATATGTAATGCTATGCATTCCATTATACAGTGCAGTCCAAAAGTCGCGTAAAGAGAGAGAAAGAATGTGTAGTAAACTCACAGTCTAATGTCGTAAAATGACTGACAGGGGTACAGTGTTGCCGATTGGAAACATATACTTTGGATATTTTATTGTAAATTTTAAGAAAAATTAGTTCTGTATGAGTTTTATATGAACTAGTAGTTTAATTTTAATAGATTTAATTATACTATATTATTAAACATAATTATAGTATACACAATAAAGTTTTTTACATTTTTAATTTAAGTATAATGATTTGAATTCATGATAAGGTGGAAACTACGCAACATCGCTATTAGGTAGCCTGAAAGCCGACTAGCGACATCTACATTTTACACCACAAAGCTGTATCGCGTTTCTGATAGTAAATAAACAAACAAAAAGATGACTCCTTCATATACATTGGTCTGAAATTACTTCTTGAGGTAAAAGTTCTTTGTCAAAAAAACAAATATTTTGTATTTTCATAAAATTTACAATGTTGTAATGATTTCCAATAATTTGTAATTATTTACAAAAATTTATAATTACATATATACAAAAATTTGTAAATTGTAATTTATTAAAATTTTGCATCACACGTTTTGAAAATTATGGTCTAGAATAATTAATTTGTAAATTTACAACAACATACAGTTACTTATAAAAGACAATAAATAAATTTAAATGTTTTATTTATAACCAAATTGTCTTTTTAACCACAATTTTTTTTGCCTACTAACTCCAATATATAACCTATTTAAATACGTATTAAATATAATAATATTATGACCACAAAAACTATTTATCTTCTAAGGATTACTAAAATAAATTTATTTTATTTAGTTGGCTAGGGAACGTTCAAGTTTTACGTAACGCAAATTGTACCAAAATTCATACACTTCATACCTCGGTTCTCGCGTTATTATAGATTATAGAGATTTCATATTTTGGCTACCCCACGTAATAGGGGGTGTGTTAGGGGGGGGGTCTATAATCTATAATAACGCGAAAACCGGTATATTTGATACAATTTGCGTTACGTAATACTTACGTAATACTTGAACGTTCCCCTATTTACTACACTTTTGCAATAGTTAATTCGAATATACAGGGTGATCAGTAACTGGCATGCCAAAATTTAAGAGGTGATTCTACATCCAAAAATATGAAAAAAAGTTTCTATAAAGGTTGGTCCGGAAATGAGCCCTAAGGGAGCTACGGCCCTTTGAAGATGACATATTAAATGGGGAACAAAAAATAGCATCAATAAAATGTTATTGCTGCAGGGTGATTCTTTATTTAAAACTAAGCAAAAACGTATTCTTCACCAAAACACCTAAATTTAACATTAAAGGAGTAGTAGCCTTTTAAAAAGTAACGTTTTTGGTGGCACAAAATGTAAGTGAATATGATTATAAAAAAATTCTAACTCCACCCCTAAAGGGGTGGGGGGTAGTTTTCGTGAAAATTGGTATACTGGAGTTTTTCAGGTTGCTGAAAGTGAATCTGATAAAAAAAATCTTACTCCGCCCCCTGAGGGAGAGGGGGTAGTTTTCTTGAAAATTTATATATTGGGGTTTTTGAGGTCGCTAAAACTGAATCTTTTAATAAAATTTTTCTAATTTCACCCCCTGAGGGGTGGGGGGTAGTTTTTGTGAAAATTGGTGTATTGGGGTTTTTAAGGTTGCTGAAAGAGAATCTGACACAGGGGCGGATTTATTTCACTTTAAGGGGGTGGGCATTCATAAGGAAAAAAATTGCGCTTTCGCCAAAAATATAATTTTGAATGTATGTCTATGCTAATATATCTCGCTGGGGGGGGGGGGCATGGCCCTCATGGCCCCCCCCCTAAATCTGTCCATGATCTGACATTAAAAAAGTTCTAACTGCACTCCCTAAGAGGCGGGGGGTAGTTTTCGTAGTTGCTAAAAGTAAATCTAATAATAATAAATCAATTTTACGCGTGGAGGTGTATACATGTAAAATGGAAAAGCTTTTTTACTGGCAGTGTATTTAAATAACCTTCTGTAAATTATCATATTTAATACACATTTAACTTTTGAAAATATTTTAACAATATTTAGTATACATGCTAAGGATTAGCATAACAATGATTTACCTTCAACTATTGACCTCTGAAACGTCTCCATAGTCTCCGACGGCATCTTGAACTCAATCGTATGCGTACTCAAATAATCAACCACCCTATGAAACAAAACATTGTCGATTTCGTTTTCTCTGGCTCGAGGTTCATCCGGCAAGACTATTGCCTCTTCGAAATTCGTTTTTCCTGCTCGGTAGTCGGCGTTTTCTTTGATTTTGATCACGCCACCTAAATCGATGTTTTCTGGTAGCATGTTTAGGTGTTGAAGTGCTCGTTCCTGAAAGAAAAAAATAACAAAAATTAACTAGATTTTCTAAATAAAATGTTTTTTTTGTAAATTCAGGACAATTTTTTGGGATAACAGATGTTGTCACGAAGAAAAACACCAGTATACCGGTATACCGGGTGAGTTTTATTTATGTCCAAAATTAAGATTGATTTTCATTCTATTAAAACGAAACTTAAAATGGCGAATTTATTTATTTTTGTTTCACTTCCGGTTTCGCCGGATGTGGCATAATTTTTTTTAATGAAGCATTCTGAATTCCTTTACATTTGGTAATAATTATTTTTTTTATTTTTTTTTCGTTTTCGTTTTAATCATATGTAATATAACAAGACCGAAGGATTTTTTCGGCTTCGTTTGTTGTTGGTGTTTTTGCTTAGCAACGCACAAGACACAGTGAATGCATTAAAAAAAACCGACCGTGTAGGCCGGGAGGGGTTTTTGCTATCGCTGGGTCAAGTGCTTGATAAGGAAAAAGGTTTTCGTAAGTGCAAACAGCAAACTTAGAGAAGAAAACCCTGAGGTTGCGTTATATTTGTTAAGATTTTTTTCGGCTTAGTTTGTTGTTTGTATTTACGAAAGTTTTTTTGCTTAGCAACGCACAAGACACTGTGAATGCATAAAAAACCCCGACCGTGTAGGCCGGGAGGGGTTTTTGCTATCGCTGGGTCGAGTGCTTGACTCAATTTGCGTTTGGATCCTCATTTTCATTAAAACCCGATTTTTATTATACGATTTTCGTTTGATCGTAATTTTTATTTTCATAAATAATTATTTTAACAAAAATTCTTTTGATCAATATCTTTATCCAATACATACAGATAATAAGACAATTACTAGCTTTATTTTAAATAGATAAACTCAATAATAACCCCCGCATGGCTTTTACTTTATTGAGTGGATCATTATTTATTTTACCCACTCAACTGTCACTTGTCAAATTATTTTCTTGTAAATGTCATTAAAATTTTTAATAAAAATATGAATTCATAAGCTATTTATTGAATAAAACCTTGTATGGCACTCATGGGTAAACCGATATTGCCCTCTCGAAAATTAACCTGCTTGGCTGACGCCTCGCAGGTTAATTTTCTTATGGGCAATATCTTACTTTACCCACTAGTACCATAAATAACTATTATTGTACCGTAAATTATTTATACCGAAATATTGTTCTACGGTTTTTAGTTTTGGTCCCTATTTAATTTATAACGAATAATTTTTGTATCAAATTTTTATTATACCAAATATCCTTGGGATCGCAATTATTGTTTTAGCAAAAATCATTTCGACCGATTTTTCTTTTGATCCAATTTTTTATTGTACCAAATTTTTTCTATACATTTGCGTGAGACGCAAAAAATCCCTAGTGATGTTAATTTTTTCAAGAAACCACTTTGTATAAAATAACTTTAAAAACTAAATGAAATTCTCAGAAAATAACCGTAACATCTTAAGTTATGTGTTTAGTTGTCAAGATTTCAAGATTATATAAATAAAACACTCGAGATGTAACATATTGCAGATATCCCATTTTTCAAAAAATTCTGAATAGCACATGCAGTTAGCAAACGGGCATAAGACCAAGTAACGGTAACTTGATTCTAAATAGTTTTTAATTAATGTAGCACTTGGGATTTAAATTACACTGGTTTACAGTTTTTTTAGGGTTCCGTAGCACGGATTCCGTATCTTAAAAACTTAAAACGAAACCCTTATAATATTATTGGTTGTCCGTCTGTCCGTCCCTTTGAAATTACTACATTACTAATGACTCATTACAAACATCTCAAAAATATATATAAATACACTGCCCAGTAAAAGAGCTTTCCCATTTTGCACCTCCGCGTGTGATATAGATTTTTTATTGTCAGATTCACATTTGGCAACCTTAAAAATATACAAATTTTTACGAAAACTACCGCCAGTTTCTTAGGGGGTGGGGTTTTTAGCGCCGCAGGCAATTTTTTTAGAATTTTTAATGACACGCATTTTCTAAACTATCTAAAAGCTTCATATATATTCAGCTTAAGGTTTTTTTTAAACATTTTTTTTTTAATTCTAATTAAAATAAAAAAAAATGTTTCAAAAAACCTTTTAATTAAAATGTATGGCCGGCACTCGGACTCCGCGCGATAGTCATTGTTCCGCAGGTGAATACTTTTATAAATCATATTCTAAACGCCTCAAAGCAAATTATAATTATTTATAAGATATTTTAAATAGTTTCTTATTGATTTGCATTCCGTAACCATTTCCAGCGCCGCAGCATTTTTTTAGAAATTTGCAGGACAAAACACTTTAAAATTGTTAAAAAAAAAAATAATATACATATATCTGAAGAGTCAAGGGGGAAGGGCCTTGCCCCTCACCTCAGGGCGCGCATGATTAAAGAGTTGCACCTTAGGTCATCCTTGTTTCGTTTTTTTTTAATATAATATATTTTTTCTATTTTGCGACTCTTATAAGCTCATAATCACACGCATTTTGCGTGTTCTTATAGGCCCATAAGAGGTCTCTACTTTTTTTTCTGTTGGGTTGGCAACATAAAAAGCCTATCTCTTGACGTTTTGCGTGCAAATGTCAATGTCAATTTAAAGTTTAATTTTTTACAAAATTTTGTGTTTGGTTTATTTTTTACCCTGTTAAAATTGTTGACTGGTTAATTGCAGTGAAAAAATAAGATATGACTGTAAAATATATCAAAATATCATTTGTTCTTAGAATTTTAAACATATTGTAAACTGTAATGCCAACCCAAAACGAAAATCCCTAAATCAGTCATCAATTTAAATGTAAGTTTTTTTAAATTGTCGAGCAAAGTAGAAAAAATTGTATAAAGCACTCGTTTCATAACACGTTTTTAGAGTACTAGTACTCGTGCGCTAAAAACGTATGCAACGTACTTTAATATACTATTACTTTAACATTTAGGAAATTTTACGTAATTTAAATCATAAAAAAATAGGTCCTTAAACCAAGAAATAAAAAAAGGACTACATTAGGCGCTCAACATTAACTATACATATATAATTTTCAAAAGGACCCTTAACTTTTTTTATATAATCCTACAAAACAAAACAAAATAACTAACTAAAAAAATACAAATTTAATTTTTGCTCTGCTTTTGATTCGTCAAGACCCTCTTAAAACTGGGTACAATTCATGGGAGATAAAAGCCTTGTAAACTAGTTTTATTTACGAAATTGCCCCAGGACATTTAAAAGTTCACAGGTGGTATGCAAAAGATCATCTTTCTCTGTAGAAAAAGCTAATTTACGAATTATAAATATTATTTATTATCATACTGAACTAGCTCTCCAGTAAACATTTTTTTTAATGAATTACTATCTCTTTTTTCTGTATTAAAAAAAAAAGTAGAGTGCTATAATAATTAAGCATTTAAATAGCAAATTAAAAAAATAAAAAGTTAACATTTATTATTTTTCTCATAAAAATATAACTAGATTCCATGTTTCGCAGTTTAATGGTTTATATTTAAATAAAAGATTATAAAATTATAAATAGTAAAAATTTATTATAACTCTGATTGTCACTAGTTTAAAAATTTGTCCATAATTATCATCATCTTTTAATTTCATTGGTTAAATTCTTAAACAGTTACATAGAAAAAACGGATTCCTTGAACCAAGGACACGTGTCTTTGGATATGTTCAAAGCCATATTCTCTTGTTTCAAGGCTGGCATATTCTTGAACCAAAGTCAATGTCCTTGAATAAAGAGCGCGGATTTTTATTCCAAAACCCGTGCTCTTCATTCAAGGACATTGACTTTGGTTCAAGAAAATGCCAGCCTTGAAACAAGAGAATATGGCTTAGAACATATCCAAAGACACGTGTCCTTGTTTCAAGGAATCCGTTTTTTCTATGTAATTATAGATAAACAAACCATTAATTAATAATTTAATTTTAAATGCATTTTTAATATTAGTTCCTGAACGATAGTGGCATTAAACTCTACACTGTAAAAGCTGCATGTAAAATAATGTAAAAATACATGAATTTACATAGTACGGAATAGTAAATTTGCTATTCTGGACTATGCATAATTCTTGAATTTATGTAAACGAATGTAAAATAAATGTAAAATAATGTAAAACAATGTAAAATAATGTAAAATAATGTAAAAGAATGTAAAATAATGTAAAATAATGTAAAATAATGTAAAATAATGTAAAAGAATGTAAAATAATTTAAAAAAATATATTTACATTGATTTACATATTTTTACATGATTTTACAATGTCGGGCTATGTTATTTTAAGACGCGCGTGCGCTTTGGACAATAACCAAGAAGTCGTCGCATCATGAGACTTTTCTATTCTATTCTAAATATTATTTATGTACGATATTTAAATGCTTTATTTGTGGCCTAAAATTAACATTCATTATAAATTACGATCTTTATCAACAAATAGATCTTTAAAGAAAGATGTAAGCAGTTTATACTCGTATTAAGGGTGCAAATCGTTTGCAAATGAACTTTACGCTACGATATTTCAAAAAAGCTTTGACACAGAGAGTTGTAATTTGGAACAAACATTTTCTAAGTAGTAAATATATTTTTTCAAATTTCAAGTCTCTATGTCAAAGCGTTTTTGAAATATCATAGTATTTAAGTTATTTTAAAAGCACTTTTTAATATGACTGTATGTTAATTTTTTTTAAAATTATTAAACACACCATTAGTACTGTAGGCAAATATAAAAAAAATCGTTCAAGCTGATCGTTTTTTTACGTTTGTTTTTATAATAAAAAGTCTATGCAAAATATGACCATTCTGGACTATGTAATTTTTACCGTTCCGGTCTATGTAAAATATTACTATTATGGACTATGTAATTTTTAGCGTTCCAGTCTATGCAAAATATTAGCATTATGGACTATGTAATTTTTACCATTTCGGCAACATATTACCATGGGAACGTTCAAGTATTACGAAACGCAAATTTTGATAATTTTGGAAACCCCACCCCCCCCCCCCCTGTAACGCTATTTTCCTATACCATTAACATGGGCGTAACACTCCAAAATGACCCCTACTCCTAGGAGCGTTACGTAATACTTGAACGTTCCCCATTTACGGACTAAGTAATTTAACGTAATTTATTTTTACTAAAACTTTATTTTAAACATTTTTGCACAAAACCTAATTTTTTGTTAACAAATTAAGATCTATATACTGGGTATTCCAGTTTTATTTTTTACACAACCTCTTTGTTATTATAAGAGACAAAAAAATGAAACAACCTTAACTTTTTTTTCAAATAAAACTTTCTAACATTTCTGATTATTTGATCTGATTTAAAGGAAAAAAAATGTAGAATTGCATTTTTTGATTTTAAATAATGAAAACCCTCTTTTAATAAATAAAAGTAAATAAAAGTTATAGTTATATATGTAGGAGAGCTGGTGGCCATTTTTTTTTCTTTATTTGCTCCAAGGTGTATTTTATATATGTCTTAAAGTAAATTCAAATTAAGCTATTTTCAAACTGCTAGGCTCCGGATCCTTTTCCTTTGGGTGCTAGACGTTTCAAAATTATTATTGACAATTAGCTACCAAAAAAATTTATTTTTGACTTGCCGAGTCATATACATTATATTTATTATAGTCAGATTGAGCTATTTTCATAGTTATATACAATAATTCTAGGGCGAGAGGTAGAAAAGTCTTTAAAACGTGCCTTTGTCATACTTAACTTTTAAAAAAAATGAGAATTACATCGGCACTTAGTGCTACTAAAAGTGCCGATGTATTGAAATCTTTGCCGAAAAGTCAAAATCTTTGACCACGTTTTTTTCACATTTCTCTACGTTTTAGACCATTCTGAGTCGAAATCAGTAAAAAAAATTTTTGCGTCCGCCTGGGTGTAAACTCTAACTCCATTTTTACATGAGATATCGACTTGCGGTTTTGTTTCTTATCGTATTCCGAAGAGCTGATTAGATTTTGGAAGTAAACGTGGGGGTAAGGGCGTAAAAATAGGGTAAAACTCCTATTTTTAGCGTTTTTTGTTTATAATTAAGGCAATTATTATTGTATTTGGTTAATTTAGCACTATAAAAGATAATTTTAAATTGGTCAAAAATGTTATAAACAACGTTTTCCTAAAACGCATTATTTTCGAGATATTGACGTTTAAACGAGTTTAAAGCAGTAAATGGTTTTTTAGCATATTTCACATATTTATAACCCGATTTCAAAAAATTATATTTTAAATATAAGCTCTTTTTAAGCCCTATAAAAAATGTTATATACAGTTTTTTGCTAGAATATAATGTTTTAAAGATACAGAATTTAAAATCAAACAAAACACCTAGTTTGGACTTTGCAAACTAGATGGCTCTAGTGTACAATAGTGCCGATGTTTTGACACGGTACTTGCAACGTTTCATCTAGTTTATAAAATGAAATTGTTATTAAATAAAAATTCATCAGAATTTTTAGTGTTGGCGTATGTAAAATAAAAACCCCTTAGCCTTCTAAATAATTGTGTAAAACTGTGAAAATAAACTAATCTAGATGTAATAAATGTAATGTGTTTGACTCGTAAGTTTAAGTTTGACTCGGTAAGTTAAAAATATATTTTTTGGGGACCCCATTTCACCACCTTTTCGAAGCTTCTATCAACCAAAGGAACCCGATCCAGGACCTGGCGATTTGTAAATAGCTTAATTTGAATGTACTTTAAGACATATATAAAACACAGCAAGGAGCAAATAATGAAATAAAAATGGTCAACAGACTATTAAAAAAAATATCTTAGTTTGCTTTCTTCTAATTTTTTTTAACATTAATCTAGCACTTACCTTTAAACATAACGTCAACTCCCTACTCTCACATTCATGAACAAAAGTCAAAGCCTCCTTATAAACCTCATCATACTCGTAATCCTCACCCTCCTCCTCCCCTAGCACTCCCAACACCGACAGAAAAAACAAACATAACAAAACAAACAGTCTCATAGTTGCAAAACTGGCCAAATCCGCACTCTGTGAGACTTTATATGACACTGTGGTCAGTTTTGCCTAGACAAGGTGGTTTTATCGGGACCAGTTTTTCCCTATACAGTCATAATGGCCTATAGAAAAAGAGCTGAAATGCTAGAAAAATGTGTGTTATACTATGTACCGTTTACAGAAGAAGAGTTTGCATTTTAATGCACAATTTTTGTCTTATACAGGTCGTACACAATTTTAAAGATAAAAGAATAATAATAAACGTCATTTATTGTACTACTAAAAGTCTTACAAATGGCCATCGACCAAAGTCCTTCAGCCTGTGTTTACATTTAATGTAAAATTAGGTATATAATAAATATAAAATATAAAAAAGCAATATATGTGTAAAAAAAAACTTAAAAAAAAAAAATTTTAAAAGATAAAATATTTTAAGGCATAGGTATAAAAATGCCTTTGTGGGGTACTTATAGCCCGGGTTAGGAT